>JAXBDA010000766.1:0-69146 GCA_036023075.1 Gaultheria prostrata | reverse complement strand
TAATTAGCTCTATCTTTTGGATAGAACCACCACACCACTAATCCTTTGTTTACATAGACCGGAACAACATATATATAGGATTACTAAAGAGGCCCCTTTGTTAAACCATGCTTAGGGCCCCGAAAATCTCAGGGTCGGGCCTTTAGCTAAGCATAGACATATCTGGGAAACAAGATAGCTGTTGTGCACCCCTCGCCCATTCGATTGTGTTTTGGACTGTTCGGACGTGTGTTGATTTTTTACCGGTACAAATAAATCAAAATTAAATTAAAATTGTCAAATGCATCCGGGCCGTTGTCACAACCCACATATGAGTGTTAGGCCCCACATATCTCATGTGAGAGAATTTGTGCAATTGTTAGTACAAGTGTTAGCGCCTATAAATTTTCTCCATATACATAGCTAAGCAGGCCCGGCCCTGAGCATTGGCCGACCAGGCCGCCGCTTAAGGCCCCCGTTTTTTTTCCTGTAGCAGGGCCCCAAAAATTTAGGATTTGTTATATAGTAAGTATGTCAATAATTTTACATATAGTGTGATTGTGGCTCAACGGTAAGTTTGGCGAGCTTCAACATTTAGGTCTCGTGTTCAAATCTTCACGCTTGCTTTTTTTTTTTTTTTTTCATACAATTTAGGTCGAAAATGTATCAAAAAAAGGCCTCCTTCTGCAGACGCCATAAATGGGACCCGTGACCTAAAGGTAATTAGCTCTATCTTTTGGATAGAACCACCACACCACTAATCCTTTGTTTACATAGACCGGAACAACATATATATAGGATTACTAAAGAGGCCCCTTTGTTAAACCATGCTTAGGGCCCCGAAAATTTCAGGGCCGGGCCTTTAGCTAAGCATAGACATATCTGGGAAACAAGGTGGGTGCTGTGCACCCCTCGGCCATTCGATTGTGTTTTGGACGGTCCGGACATGTATTGATTTTTTACCGGTAAAAATAAATCAAAATTAAATTAAAATTGCCAAATGCATCCGGGCCGTCCAAAATATGATCGGATGGCCGAGGGGTGCATAGCACCTGGGTGCACGACACCCACCCCTGGTCCATAATTTGAAATACAGTTTTACCAAAACAATTTGAATTCCAACGTAATAAATTTTTTAATCTTCTTTCCTAAAAAAAGGGGATTCCCTTGGCATTTATTCTGCATTAAAACGGATGATTTGGTGTTGGTAATCTCAACCAAATATGGAAGGTTGCATAACTCATTAAATGGCAGGAATGATACTGGATGCCCGGAAGATATTAACCAAAGGACATGTCTTTCTTCAGAAAATGATTTACTTGGAAAATATGTTTTGTTTGAAAATGACTCCTTTTGAGTTGTGGTCTGCGAAATAAGAAGTTGGATCCGAGAATTTATTGTTACAAGTAGAGAATGTATTAGGCACCCTACATCACCTTTTCTCTACTCAGTTTCCAAAATTAATCATTTTCACTATTATACTTGGTCGAGGAAACAAAAGACTTAATGGATGACACATACAATGCTAGTGAATCTGAGTGTGTTAAAAGGCAAGATAGCAGGGCCTTATTTCATATGTTCAGTTCCAACGACTGGATATTTAGGGTTGCAAGTCATAATAACGAAGCCCGTATACTATCAACGAAGTTAGTGTAACACTACGTTTTTCATTCTCGTTGTTATTTTGACATTGAGAATTTCGAAGTTATTATGGCTTTTAAGATAGAAGCTAAAATTGGCATGCATTAAATCATTCGAGAAAATGTGAAATGTGCATCGGCACTACCAGATTGACTCATTTTTATTTTCAATATCGACAACTCATACCTTTATTCACTACTATCGAGATTTTTATTAATGCGTACAGATTTTAGACTGTTAATGACGATAATTATTCGTGGAAGTCTGACATGCAAAATGGCTAAGCCAATCATCTTTTGTGCCATATTTTCATTCCCGTCACCGATTATACAATTCGACGGTATTAGGCCTAATTGTTGTGACTGGGAGAGAGAATTAACGACGTGGATATTCTTTTTGGCGTGGAAATCATACAATGGAATCTAGATATGTCCCTGGCATGCATGGGCAAAGCCTTCCGGTTCCCTATGGCATTAGACTAGTTTCCATAATACGAATTCATTCTCAATGGGAATATGAAAAATAGGCGCGCAACGTTATTTCTATTTTTCAGATTCCCAAGTCCAATTATATATATATATATATATATATGTCTGGCTGAAGAGAAAAACCGTGCCAAAGTTCCAGGGCCGTGTGGTGTGAAGTATACGGGCGAAAATATGGGCATAACACTAGGGACGGAGCCAGGATTTTTGTGTAATGGGAGTGGGTGGGGTTATTATGTAATTTGTTGGCGTTTATAATTTTCCAATGTAATAGTAGAGCTTTTTCAAATTATAGCAAGAGCGACAGCCCCTACTAGCCACCACATGGCTCCATCCTTGTATAGCACACGAAACCCTTCTCTGTTTGATCTCAGCAACAACAACAAAGATGGTGGTATGAGGGTGGGTAAAGGGGGATAAGTTGGGCTACAATCGTCAAATTCACAACCCTCTAAAGCCGGATAATTTTTGGCAGTATTTTTTGGGTAGCCCAAGGGGTGCCAAAAATTATCAGGGCGACCACCCCTCTCGCATGAAAATGAAGCAGGGGAGAAAACGAAGAGGGGAAGGATTTAGGGTTGCCAAACCAAGCCAAACACATGGGACCCACTCTTTTAACCCCTGATAACTTTTCAAGGGTGGTTTTACAAAAATGATAAATGTACAACAATCAGCTCCAACATACTCACATGGTGTGTGGAGCCCACACACACTTCACACTCAATGCGTGTGGGCTCCACACCCCATGTGAATGTGTTGGAACCATATGTTGGAGATTTTTGTTGTACATGTATCATTGTTGGTGGTTTTAACCCCATCCAAACGGGCCTAAGAGATGAAGAAAAAAGAGGGAGAAAAAGATTGATGTAACCTCAGGGGAGATTCACGTAATTCAGGAACCTCGGAGGAGATTGCTGTAATTCAACCGTTTTGTAATACTGGCAAAATCAGCGGCTGTTGCTACCCGGCGAGCCTTGCCGTTACAAATTCTCTCTCTCTCTCTCCAAATTACTTCACTCTCTTGCCATTGAACTTGTTTTCATTGTTCAATTGGGGCTCAGTTGCCTTACATTCACTTGATTCACTCTCACAGCGTCTTCAATTCTCTTCCTCTCTATTCTCTCGCTCGCTTGCGTTCTATGTATATCTATCGTATCTGAGTTGTTGCAGGCGAAAAATGGCTAGTTTAGTCGAGCGGCTTCGCGCTAGATCAGACCGAGGACCCATTTACAACACAGAGGATTCAGACGAAGAGTTTCTCGAACCAAAACCTGGGTCTTCTCGACAGAAAATTGAAAAGATATTTAGAGATGATGCGGTTTGTCATTGTTTTCTCTCTCTCTCTCTCTCGCTCTGGTTTTTTGGTTTGTTTATTTTGGTGTTGCCAACTTCCATTGAGGTGATATGAACAATTGTTTTGAAAACTCATTGATGTGTTGTTTTGCTTTTCCTAATTCATGTTATGTGTAAACTGTAATGTGCCAAGAGTTTGGGTATTTGACTTTTTTAAGGGGTTGTACTTAGGGTTTAATCGTATTAGGGTTTTTTCGAGAGTAAGTATCAATGGATGTCGAGTTAAAAAGTATAATAGTTCAATTGGAATGAAAATATAATAGTTCTACCTATGGCTATGGGTGGCTTGTTAAACTGGAGCGGAAGATGGAGAAGATAGGTGTTTTGGTCAGATAAATAACTGCATGCAGGTGCTGATAAAAAAGAAATGGCAGATTAAAAAACACTCATAGTAAGTAGTTATTTCAAATCTCTTGAATTCTTGATCTATCCTTTTGGATATAATTATTTCGAACTTATATTTGATTCTTGTTTTTCTTACGATACATGACACATAGTCCCACACGATAAATAAACTGAGAAAAATGATACATAGCACTATCCCATTTTGACAACCTTGCTTGTTTCATTTGTTTTTGCTGCAAAAGTTTACATGCCCTTTGCTTGGGAACTTAGTCGAAACTGTTTTTCCCTCAATAGGTAACCCAGTTGACGTCGGGTTCTTAGAGAGTTTAAAATGCAATGTTGTGGGAAAGGACCCGAAGCAATGATCGGAAGAAATTGATGAAATATACAATCGAAAGTCTGAACACTTGGTGCTTAGTGTGAATTGTTTTCAGTTGTTTGTATTTTCAAAAGGTTATGTAGGATCATAACTTTAGAACATGCTATGTTTTGAAGCCACATTATAGGAATGGAGTGTGACAATTTTACTAGTTTGATGGTTTTCTATGAGGGGTTATGTGAAGACCTTGTGTTCTGTGATACGTGTGAATGACATTCTTGTTGGGAACATGATACTAGTGGAATGTTTAGTAGTATATATTTGGCTCATAATATAGGGATTAGAAAAATTATGTTATTTTTTTGGAAGGATGAGCAAACCAGCCTCTGAAAAAATAGCTTTTCCCTTATTTATTTATTTATGGACTGTCAAATTACTACCTTCTCATTCCTTTTTTATGCACATGTTTTGCGCACTTGGAATAATCTTTTTTGCAGAAAAATCAGGTTCTTTCACTTCTTTGAAAATATGTTTAGGTTGAAAAGATGACTAAGAAGATGAACCCTAAAGAAGGTGACGTGTCCATGTCCAACACATGTAGGAAGTAACACTTCTGGGACAATGTCGGATATGTGCCAAATTGTATATTCTTGCAACCATCATAGATAGGAATCTTGATTCAGACAGTTGTCCGACAATCTCTTTGCCATGTGTTTGACATTTATTAGGCGTGTATGACTTAAAATCAAGCTGAGATTGACACTTCTTACCTTAGTTGCATGAAGAGGGCATTGAGTGGGAACGGAATTGGGGTGGAGGTGGGGAGTGGAAGACCGTAGAAGCTTCTCGTTTGGGAGCGCTAGGGGAGCATTACAAATAAGGAAAGAGATGGAATAAAGACGTTTTTGCGGCAGAGGAAGGCACAGTTTAGATCGGAGGGAACAAATTTAACAAACTATGCCAGATAATGGCCGTGAGAGATATGGAGAAAAGGACACTACTAATTTCACAATTTATTGGCTGATGCATTGTTTTGAACCGGGGAACAACAACAGATAGCAGGAACTATCCAATGCTAGGCAAATATGACTAAATAATATACGAGGGCAATATTTATCCAACTAAATATGTAACACTAGAAAACATATTAATTCGTAGTTCGTGTCACCTGCAAAAATTGTTTTAGCGAATGTTAGTAAATACTATATTATTTTTCTTCCAGGTACTTGAGCAAATTGAGTTAATATTTTTCTAGTATCTTATCATTACTTCATATTTTCACTTTGCTGGTATCGTTTACTTTTGTTTCTGCTGGGATTCTATATGCCTAAGAGGTTTATCATATTTGGGAACGGGTTCCTTTCTCGAAGGGAGCGAGGTTCCTAGGAAAGTCTGATTTGGGAGCGAGGTTTCGGGGAGGGTTCGCCAAGGTTCCTTCAACTAAGCTCCTTACACATTTAGTAACATTTTTTAATATAGAAATTTTGAAACACTATCTTAAATAAGTTGGCAATATTCAATAGCTAAGTCTACGCATATTAAGATGTCACTCAAAATTTGTGGAAAATCACAAAAGGTGCATCACTGAGTTATGCTGATAATTAACTACTATAATCTATTAGTCTATGTGTTCTTTTTAGAATCGAGATACAAGATGTAGTTATCATCTCACATTGGATAAAGTACAGTGTATATGTAGTAAGAGATAAAATGTGTAGTTGAGAATAAATAGACACTATCATGACCATGAGTATCTTACTCATGTCCATATCTTTACTGTTAAGGATTTCTTTTGGGCAATGTCCATGTGGTTCTTCATTATTCAATGTACCTTATCTATTGTTTAGTTTAGAACGTAAACTAATGGTGATATATGCATGTCTATGTTCAGAATATGTGTATAACTCAATGTAACCCCAATCTGTCTGTATTTTACTATTTAGGGTGCGTATTATGTGTACATGTCGTATCGTATCTGAATTCTGTTCCATATTCATGCTTCTTATTGAGAGGAAACTTCTAGAAGGTTTCCTCATTGGATAGGTAGGTAAAATGCCAGGAATTGAGCAGTTTGTTTTTATTAATTATAATATTAACTAAATGCTTCAGTGTCCTGTCATGGTCGGCTGTTTTGGAAGTTCTGGTGGATATGCAGTCTTATGTAACTTAATATTTCTTGTTTTCCTATTCATTTTCTATAGAAAGAAGATTCATGTCAAGCATGTGGTGAAAGTGGAGATCTTTTGTGCTGCGAGACATGTACTTATGCCTATCATCCCAAGTGTTTGATTCCACCATTGAGAGCTCCTCTTCCTAGCAAGTGGTGGTGCCCTGAATGTGTATGGTCTCATTGGACAAGACTATTACTGGTTTTGTAGCACTTGTATGCCAATGTAATGCTTCCATTCTAATAGTTTTTTTTTTTTTAACTGTTGTCCTTGCAGTTTAGCCCTCTAAATGATATTGACAAGATCTTAGACTGTGAAGTGCGTCCTACTGTTGCTGATGATAGTAATGCCTCTAAGCTGGGCTCGAAGCAAATATTTGTGAAACAATATCTTGTCAAGTGGAAAGGATTGTCTTATCTTCACTGCACTTGGTAGTTTCATGTTTTTTTACTAGTAGTTGCTCATTTACAGGGTTCATTAAATTAACTACTTTACTTCTCTTCTAATGTCTCAAGGCTGCGTAAAGTTTGCTACCCTGTAAACTATTTGTAATGCTTCTAATTTAGTCTTATTATGTTAGACTTGATTTTGATCTTCTAATCTGTTTCTCGTGTAATCTAATACTCCTGCTTTAACCTCCTCTGGTGCATACTATATCTCAGGGTGCCGGAGAAAGAGTTTTTAAAAGCTTACAAGGCAAACCCTCGCTTGAGGATTAAAGTCAACAATTTCCAGCGCCAAACGTCATCAATTAATAACTCTGAAGATGAGTTTGTAGCCATTCGACCTGAATGGACTACTGTTGATCGGATTCTTGCTTGCAGGTCCTACCATTTCAACAATTACATTTATTTTTTTGCACGATTAGGGTTGAATTCTGTCATCTTAGCCAAAAAGCTTTGTTTTGTTGGGTTTGGATTTCTGTTTGTCTGAACCGAATTCCACCTGTGTCCAAATATTTCCTTGTGTTCAGCATTTTACTTGCGTTGGGAGTGTGCTATGACACTTGTAGATGTCGACAGCTAACACTTAAAAGTAGTCCAAAGTGCCTAAGAAACAGTATGATAATCTGCCATTTCTATAACAAACTTTATGTAAATTATATCATACCATATAGCTGAATAATTTTTTAGTACAAGTACTGAAAAAAGGAAAGAAAGAAAACCGGCATGAACTCGAAAAATGAGGATTGATTCTTCATTTGCAAAATGTCAACAAACTATACAAGAAAAGTATGCCATGTTTGATACTGTCTCTCACATACCTCAAACATATTTTCGATCGAAGATACCGTCTCCCACATACCTCAAACATACTTTCGCTTTTTCAATGTCGTCCATCCCATGACATGAGGTAATGAAGATGTGGGAGGATGCTAACTTAGGTGTTGGGTACATGAAATGAACAGAAAAAGTAAGCCATCTTTGATTGGTCGGAGTGTCAGACTAAGGATGAGGGGATAATAATCCTACTCATTCTTTTTCTTTCTAACTACGAATTCCATTTTCCTTTTCAGTCTTGCCTCCTCGGATTTCCTTACGATTAGTAGGGCGAGTTGTCTTTCACCTCCTTCGCCCCATAGGATGTGGAATCTCATTGGACTAGTGTTGAAGGGGTTACGGATAGCACATCTCCTAAGTTTTTGTGTAGTCCCCATTTTTGTGATTGGTTGTTCGTTTTATATGTATTTAGTTGATGCCGTACAATGCCGGAAATATTTTCCACACATATAAATAATCCAATCCCATGTCTATTCATTTCAATCAAACAGACCGTGATGGTAACAAAGCAAATTTACATGTTGCACACTACATAAAATGTTGCAGACCCACAATGGATAAGTTACAAAGATGTGGAGGGGTCTAATCAATGAAATAAACAGAAAACACAAAGATCAAAGGGTTATCAAAGAAATTCACTTATGGCGTACCAACTAATTATTGGAAGATCTGAAAACTGGGATTCTAATAGGGGGAATGACTGTTTAGTGGAGTAAGGGTAAAATTATTCCACCTTGATGACACACTTTTTCGATATCTCTAGGTGATGAAAAGAGGAATACTATTTCCCCAGTCATGGAATGGCAAATATAAATGGATGAAAATACACCTGGCTTTAAAATTCTTCACGAAAACCCCCTCTTCCACCCGCAAATCAACGTGGATATATACACGCCAATTGGGTCACTGCCATTACTGCACTTCGGGTCACCACCATTAACTCACCGAGCTCATTTCTCACTTCCATGTGCGTGGATACCATTATAGATACAAATTTATTGGTGTCCATGAATGAATCACAACACATCTGGGAATAAATTAATCAATCGAACGAAATAGGAGAAAAATTTCTCGAAGGAGAAAGAATATGGGGATAGGGTATATTACTTTATATATATATATATAATAGATCGTGTTCGGCAGCCCTCCTCAATTTTAAGCAATTTGATCGACAATTATTCATCAATGCTTGCTTCATTAGAATGCCCCTTTGTCCACTGGTTTTGTTGAAATTTTTTATGTAGTAATTGGGTTTGTCAGGAAATAGATTTTGTGAATTGCTCCCTGGGTCCATTTTAATTGCACCTTGCATGTAAGTGTTTTGCACTCCCAAGCAAAAGCGTTGCACTCATGTTTGTCTATTTGCTTGACAGGGCGAGGTCAAATCAAACTTACTGGAAATAGATTCTCATCATTGCACTCTGGGTCCATTTCAATTGCCCCTTGCATGTAAATGTGTTGCACTATAAAACAAAAGCATTGCACTCATGTTGGTTTATTTGAGGTTGCAAGTGTGAGGTCAAAATAAACTTTCTGAAAATAAATTCTCAGCATTGCACCCTGGGTCCATTTCCATTACACCTTGAATGCAAGTGTGTCGCACTATAAAAAAGAACATTGCATTTGTGTTGGTCCATATGGGGGTGCCAGTGTGCGGTCAAACCAAACTTTCTGGAAATAAATTCTCAGTGTTGCACCTTGGGTTCATTTATATTGCACCTTGAATGCAATGGAGTTGCACTCACAAAAAAAGCATTGCACTCATGTTGTTCTATATGGGAGTGCTAGTGTGTGGTCTAACGACTCAAACCAAACTTAACCAAACTTTCTGGGAATAAAATTTCAGCATTGCACCCTGGGTCCATTTCCATTGCACCTTGAATGCAATTGTGTTGCCCTCTCAAACCAAATCCTTGCACTTATATTAGTCGAGTGAGGAGTAGTTTTCACCCTGAGGGGTAATTTCGACAATTTATCTCTCGGTGCCACTTATGTGGAATTATTCTTTTCCGTCATGAAGTGATTTCCAATAAGTGTGTCATGAGAGTGGAATTTTTTTCCCTCCTTACCTATGAAACGTAATTTCCCCTTCTAAATATCAGGCGTTACATATCGTATTGGTCGAGGCATAACAAGAATTTTGACCTTTGATACCAATATCGTCTTATTCTTTTAAACCTGTTACTCCTCTGTAATGAACTTATACATTCTGAAAGCACATGTTTAGATAACGAATATTTGTAAAAGGTGGAGTTGAGTTGATAATAGTGACGATATATTAATTTGCACAAACATGCCCTATGAATGTTTAGTGGAGCATGTTGAACCTTTATACGCCCGTTAATCTAGGAAGAGTGGAGGAGACACATGCATTCAGATAGATGTGCATGTAGTTTAATAACTGTAGAGAAGAAATACCCAATCCTTTTATGGAAGTCCTTAGATGAGCTTATGGTAGACTCTTCCATTTTATGGTTGGATGGATGAAAACCACACACTTGATTCAGTCAATGGCGGGGGATATTTAGATTTGTATATTCCTTATGGATTGAGATTACATGGGTCCCTAATCGTTATTGAAATACATGTTTTAAGATATCACTTAGAAGAAGGGTGCCATAGGTACCAATTGTTTTCGTTGTTTATCTTTCTTTTGTTCTCTCCCTCTCAACCATGGCTTGACATACCATTTATAATGCTATCGGTCGAGTGCCAGGGGCAAGGTTCTAAAACTCGCTAGGCGCTCCCAGGGCGGCCAGACACCTTCCAGCTTCGAGGGTCCTTCTAGCGGACAATTAGTCGGGTTAGTCGGTCTAGTTGGGCAAGTCGGGCTAGTCGGCGAGGGTCCTTCTAGCGCCTAGGCGGCGAGTACTCGGCCTTCCAAACCTTTTAGAACACTGGCCAGGGGTTGCCCCAGTGGTTAGGGCGAGTGTCAGGCCTTGGGGGTAGTCCTCAAGGTCTGGGGTTCGATTCCCCACCAGGTGAGTACTCTGATTTAAGTGGGGGGTTGTGGCGGTGTGTTGCTGCGCTAGGTCCACCGGAGGTTTGGATTGCGCAGTCGCATCCAAAGGCCTGGCTATAGGGTTGGGTTGTTCCTCCGTCATAAAAAAAAAAAAAAAAACAGATAATGCTATCGGTCGATATGTAACGTTACGAATAGGTACCGAGTCCTGTTATGGCCAATATTGCGGTGTGAAGGAATGTCGCATATGTAACGGTGTTACGTAACATTATCGGCCGTTACAGAATGGCCTCGGACCATTACGGCCGTTACTAGCAAAATATGGCTGTTAAGGTATCAGTAATTGTTTCCTATGTTGAACGAAATTTTAGATGTGGAATTTTAGAAAATTCACGTCTCCGGTTACCGATACCGTTAAGCTATTACTGTTACGACCTGAAACCGTGATATTTTGAACCATGCTCTCCACACAGTCCACTTGCCCACCCACTTACCACCCACACAAGCAGGAAGATCCATGGATATGTTAATCTTGTGGATATATTAATCTTGCTATTAAGTATAATCTTGCTATCAAGAATTAAGTATCCCACACAAGCTTATGGAGTAGGAATCAATAATGCAGCTAATACATCTGTAAATGCTGTTCTAGTAAGTATGTCGGGTTGGGTTTCCATGGATAAAACTGAGAGTTCTAGAATAAGGAAGAACCCTATGGTGGTTTGTTGGAATAAAATAGTTGGAGATTTTGTTCTAGTACAGAATTGAAGCATGCAGCCTTTCATATCTTGTCAGCAGTAATATTTTATTTGTTTATAATTTGCATCTAGAAGCGTCTACTGGCCAAAATGTAGGACTTACACATATGTTGCTTATTTCCTTATCCAACACTGAAAGCAATACTTGAAGGCTGAATTCTAGTTGTTTGAGTTACAAGGTATAGAGGAACACTAGTTACCCTACCACTAGGCAAGTGCATTATATTTGTTGCACTTAAAAGCTTGGTGAATGTGAGGTAAAAAATTTGGAGCCACCCTAAGCTCACCTTTTTTACATGTTGGATGAATGGAAGTATATTACCTTGTATGGTGGCAATGAGCAGTCTATTCCATTGCTTGTCCTTCTTTGATGGAGGATTTTATGACAGTTCTGTTCTATCCTATGTTCTACCATGATATGATAACAACTATCATCACGCCAATTACTGTTAAGATCTGTAGATACAGTTCCGTTCTTCTTTATTACTTTCCTGATCTTTTGACCGTAGAAAGTAAGTTAGCTTGTGCGAACAATTTTGAAATTAATTGACCAAATTACTCTGCGTTCTACAAAAAGAAAAAATGCCAGCAATGGAAATTTTAACATGAGTTAAATAAATACCTTGACACCTTTACTCTGCATTCTAAAAGGGAAAAAGTTGCCAGCACATGAAGTTCCAGCAAGCATGAGTTAAATAAATACCTTGTTGTTTCTTTCTGACGTTTTGTGATTTTTTGGTATTGTGCAGCATGCATATGTTTCTTTGTTGTGTTACTTAATGAATTCTGGTAGTAGGTACCGTATGATGTTTTTGTTAGCTTGATATACATTGTTGGGCCCATTCCTAACAGCTTTAGCTTTGGGGAATGGTAACTTAACATAGTATCAGAGCTCTCGTAGGGAGAGGTCTTGGGTTCAAGTGTCTTTTTTTTGATTGGCGGTTGCAAGTCTCTTTGTTTGCGTTTGTTCCCTGCCTCTCCCCCGTCGGGATTCTGTTTCGCTCTATCTATGAAAATTTGCATCTCCATGTGCAAGATGGGTTGCGTGTGAGGGAGTGTGTTAGATAGCTTGATATACATTGTTGGCCCCATTTTCTAACAGCTTAAGCTTTTCAGACAATTGGTAACTTAACAATCTTTTACATTATTACTTTTTTGACTTGAGAGCTTTTATTGCATTCCTGAACTTTGCAGGGGAGATGAGGATGAGAAAGAGTATCTTGTTAAATGGAAGGAGCTTCCATACGATGAATGTTATTGGGAATCTGAGTCGGACATTTCTTCGTTTCAGCAAGAAATTGGAAGATTTGATAGGATTCAGTCTAGGTATCATACACTCTCTTCAAACAAGCAGAAGAGCAACAATCGTGATGCGACAGAATCCAAACAGAAACATAAGGAATTTCAACAATATGATCGCAGTCCCGAATTCCTTTCTGGAGGTGCATGACTATAATATTCGTACCAACTAACTGTAATTGGTTTCAAGTGTAGTTCTGGTTTCCTTCTTTGATCCTTCTGCAACCCTAAGGGTATTTTGTTGTAAATGAAGGCTCACTCCATCCATATCAGCTTGAAGGGTTGAACTTCTTACGCTTCTCTTGGTCTAAACAAACGCACGTGATACTTGCAGATGAAATGGGTCTTGGTAGGTTCTCTATTGTTTAATTTTAATTTTTTTTTTGTTTTTCACAATTTCTTTTTCTTTTCTTCCAGGAGTTCCTATCTTTTTCCTACCTTTTCCCAAATATAATTTTCTTATAGAATGAATAGTTTTATCACTGTGAAGTCTGAGCCATCTACGGCGTGATAAGTCGTATGATTAGTCCTGTTTTTAATTCTTTTGATTCTTTCAAGAATTCTGAAGCTTTGTTCTGTTCAATTTGGAATGGTTTAAACCTGGTCTTTATAATCAATGTTTAAATGTAGTCTTAAGGAGAAAAAAGGATGTTCCTTGAGATTGAAGAATATATGTTAATTTGTTCAAGAATAACAATTTGGGTTTTTGAAGATTTCTAGAAGCCATATGCTTGCAACAGGGAGAGTCACTTAATTGTACTAATGCCCAATATTCATTGTTTATGGTGGCTTTCTTTTGGTAGTTGGAATGAGGATGACATGCCAGTTTCCCTCTGAATGCAGGGAAAACCATACAGAGCATTGCTTTTCTAGCATCACTCTTTGAAGATAATATTTCTCCACATTTAGTAGTTGCGCCTCTTTCAACGTTGCGTAACTGGGAACGTGAATTTGCAACATGGGCTCCTCAAATGAATGTCGTATGTGCATGGCCTCCTCTGGTTTTCTGTGAATAATTGGTTGGCATGCATTACCTGATGAAATTTACTTGCTGCAGGTCATGTACGTCGGCTCTGCTCAAGCTCGTGCGGTTATTAGGGAGCACGAATTTTATTTTCCCAAAAATCCTAAGAAGATAAAAAAGAAGAAATCTGGTCAATTTTTTGGTGAAAGCAAGCAAGATAGGATAAAATTTGATGTCCTTTTAACATCGTATGAAATGATTAACTTAGATACGACGTCATTGAAACCGATACAATGGGAATGCTTGGTAACTTCTTTGCCACATTGAATACATTGCAGTTGGAGTGTGCTTCTTGCCACTAAATGATGCTGACATCTATATGCAGATTGTTGATGAAGGTCATCGTCTCAAGAATAAGGACTCAAAGTTGTTCTCTTCATTCAAGCAATATTCTAGTAAACATCGTGTTCTTTTGACGGGAACTCCTCTTCAGGTTTGTTGACAACTACCTGTAGTAACTTCTTTAGATGTTTTAAAATATGTTACTTATGTCTTGTAATATGCACAATTCTTGGGGTCATTTGTGCAAACCTTAAATGGATTAAAAAGGGCCACGAGCCAAAGTACCTTACTGTCGTTGACATTTCTTAGGGTGACGTAGTGTAGCTTCTTAATAACTGTTTCCCGTATCAGCTGATTTGCTGCATACCAGTTCATAATTGTTAATATTTAGTAGTTAGTTCTACAAAGTAATAGGAGTAATATTGGGCTATTACCTTTATCATGCAAAAACTTCCTTCTGCATGGCCCCAACATGTAATTGCCACACTGTAAATCCTTAATCTCATCTGTTGGCCATGTTGTCCTCGTCTGTTTTGATGTTGTCCTTCCTTCCAGTCATATTTGTGTTTTTTTTGTGGACCCCCTAAATTTCTCTTTATATTTTTTTCCCCATGAGAAACTGTCCAACCCTGTGTGAGTTTTCTAAGGAAAGAGAAGAAAGCGTATACTACCAAACAACGTACTTTCTTATTGCATTGCAAAGACTTGTTTTTATTACAAAACTAATCAAGGGATTATATAGGCTAAGCCTACAAACCCTAGCAAAACCCTAATAACATAAAAGGACAAAACTACCCTTAACATAAAAGAGAAATAACAAATTAATTGAAACCTAACAATTGGAAACCCTAAATTATAATTCCTAAAATTAATACTTTCCTAAATTATACTTCACACCCTCCCTCAAACTCATGATGCGACGCATCGTGAGTTTGCCAAGGAGATAACTGCAAAGAAATTACTGCAAATCCACTGCAAATCCACTGCTGCCAGTCAATAGTTGCTGAACCATTCCCAATACCAATGCCAATGCTACTGCCAATAAACTACTACAAATCATACAACGAATCAACTGATGTGAATTCACTATTGCGAATCAACTACTGCGGAGGTGCTGAACAATGCAAAGCGGTGCAAAACTAGAACATGCGAACACGAAGAAGAACTGATACCGAATAGATGCAAAGAGGAGGAAGAACCAATGCTGAACAGATGCCAAATTGCCGATGCAAATAGGAGGAAGTAGAGAGAAACTTTGACGATGAATAATACCCGTGAACCTTTTGATGAATAGTGCATTCGATGAACAGTAACTTTGATGAATAGTGCTTCGTGAACAGTTGCGATGAGTGCCTAGCGGACGGAGGCGAGGCATAGTCGCCCTTCGAGGAGTGAAAATCTCACAGGCCTAGATCTTATGGCCTTGATACCATGTGAGTTTGCAAAGAAGGAAAAAACTAATGATGTGTGAAGCGAAGTCCCACATCGTCTGGTTACCAAAGTAATATGAAATATATAAGCGTAAGGGCACCCTCACTTCATAAGCTAGGTTTTGGGGTTAAGTTCTACCCAAGACCATGTAACATGGTATTAGAGCTGGGTACCAGAGATGGGTAGGGTGCGTATCTCTCGCCTGCACGCGGCAAGAGCTGCCAAGTGAGCATGCTGCGCGTGAGGGAGGGTGTGACTTGAAGACTTGAAGTCCCACATCGTCTGGTTACCAAAGTAATATGAAATATATAAGCGTGAAGGCACCCTCACTTCATGAGCTAGCTTTTGGGGTTGAGTTCTACCCAAGTCCGTGTAACACCCTGTTCTAACGAGGCTCTTCTAGGAATGATTCTATTTTTTTATGACGTTAAATGCTCTATTGCTGTTTATAAGCATCATTTATGCTTGAAAAATAACTATAGCAAGGAAATATGAACTTTAGCCATATATCATGGTGTGCTTAGACTTGCATTATTTTTTTGGTAGACAAATTAGTTGCCATACCTTCCTGTTCGCCATACCCAATGAAATGTAACATGAGTTACGATCAACTACATATCTATGCTAAATTTGACTGAAGATAAGAATCACATTTCAGGAGGAGTTTAGGATCTCATGAGCATCAGTAAAAGGACACATTGTCGCCATTTAGGTAACATTTTCTTAGAGCATGCGGTAATTGTTACACGGTCTTGGGTAGAACTCAACCCCCAAAAGCTAGCTCTTGAAGTGAGGGTGCCCTCGCGCTTATTTTATATTATTTTGGTACCCAAACAATGTGGGACTTCGGTTCACACTCTCCCTCATGCGCAACGTGCTCACTCGGCAGCACCTGCAGCTTGCAGGCCAGAGACACACCCTACGCATCTCTGGTATGTAGCTTTGATACCATGTTACACTGTCTTGGCAAGAACTTGACCCCAAAAGCTAGCTCTTGAAGTGAGGGTCCCCTCATGCTTATATACTTCATATAAATTTGGTACCCACGCGATGTGGGACTTCGCTTCACAGTAATCACCGTACTTATCTCGTTGATGAAGAATGTGTAACTTCCCCTACCATTCATATACTGTGAAACACTTGTGACCAACGTTTAGAAAAAAGACTATTATGTTTTGTAACAAGGCTTTTTTTTTTTTTTTTTTTTTTTGAGATTTGGAATCAGAACATATTGTTAAGACAAAGGGGTACCCCACCCATTGGGTTATCCTTTTGTCGCTACAGAAAATATTAAATTCATTCAATGGCTCCACCTTATTCCATAACCGCGTTATAAGAAGTCATTTTCTTTTGGATAAGCAAAGAAGTCGATCACTACGGGTGGACCAGAGAGAGAATATAAGTTCCATTGTGTTCTTAGCACCAACTACCACTATGAAGCCTTGTTCCTGCTAGAATAAGAAGTCATTTTCAATGTTGGATAAGCAAAGAAGATAAGGGAAAAAAAACATTTTTCTATCTCCAATCTTCTTTGCTCTTCAAAAAAAAAAAAAAATTGCTAATGGACCAAGCGATATAAGTTACCTTTTGTTCGTAGCACTAAATCGATTTGCATCCTATCTTGATTTGGGATGAACTCAAAGGCCCCTTTAATTGCATTATCAATATCAATCGCTGTTGTGTACTAGAATTAGCCTATTAAAGTATCAAACTCAAAAGCAATTGGCTATGAGTGGATAGCCGCCCGAGCTCATATACTAGCTTTAGAGGTTATAATTAACCAATGTGGGACAAACTCTAACACTCCCCCGCACGTGCGACCTCTGACCCGCACGTGGAGACGTAAACAACAGATCCACAACATTGGGATCATAACGAAACATGGTCCACTTATGACAAACAACGGGGCAATAACCAAGAGAGTTTTTGTCGAAAATCCTTCGAAAGGCTAACTCTGATACCATATTAAAGCATCCAACTCAAAACCAATTGACTATGAGTGGAGAGACCACCCGGGCTCATGTACTAGCTTTGGAGGTTGTAATTAACCAATGTGGGACAAACTCTAACACAGCTTATCTACACATTTTTGCTCAATTAAGTCACCAAATGCCTAAAAGCTGATTTATCAAATTGAATAGTCAATTTTGTTATCAGTTAGACCTTGGCGTAAGCAATAGATAGAAGCTCCTCAATTAGATTAGATTGCAAGAAGGGAAAAATAACCAACGACACGATGAGAAAAGAATACATGTAGCTGCGGTAACTTAATTGAAACAATTAGTTATAGTATGTGGAAATTTCTGGAACCCTGAAAATGGGGGGAAAAAATCACCTCAAATCCCTCCGAATCTTAAATCAAAGTTCACAATTATAAGGAGCACTATAAAAGCTAAAAGTTCTTTACATCTTGAATGATGGCTATATTTACCACCCATCAGTTTGAATGATTCTCAATCTGCCGCACAGTGATAATTTGAACAACAAATCTGGAGAAAATATGGTTTATACATGCCAAAAATCAAATGAAGGTAGATGCGGTCTCCCATTTAACACTTTCATGCCATGTTTTGGGGGAGAGATAGAGGGAGAAATCCACTTCTTTGTCCACCAGCTACCGTAGATGAGTTGTAACCCGTAAAAAGTCAATAATGAAGTAGGCAATTACGTACAACCCTTCAATGTATCTGATTTCATAGATCTTTTAATGTATCTTACTTTATACGTCTTTCAGTATACCCTTTGTAGTTGGAAGTTGTGTTGACCAACAGGAAAAATAAAACAAATTCAGCCATTGACTGGTTCATAAAATCTTGACTTCTCCTTAAACAATCAATTCGTGCGCTGGATTTATGTATAGAGTAATTTTGTTCATAAAATCTTGACTTCTTCTCAAACTATCAATTCGTACCCTGGATTCAGGTATAGAGTAATTTTGTTCACACACTTTATTTAGGAAGTTTTAATGGTTCAGTTATTAAAATTGTGTCATGTTAGGTAACTCAGGTGCATAAAAGTTCCTAGGGATTTGTATTCACAAGAACATTGACTTAACTTGTTTATTGTTCATTTAATCTCATCCTTCATTTTCTCTTTTCTCTATTCAACTAGTACAGAACAAGTTTGGGCCCTTATTTCAACTCTTCTGCTTTTCTCCATATCCTTCTCATCCTCTATCTCCTTTCTACTTCGCATTCATTATCATTTTCCAGAGTAATTTCTTCTTTCTTTGATAAAAAACTCGACCACAAGGTATGTGATTGTTTGTCTTCTTCTCTCTGTTTACTTGTATATTTTTCCAATCTGTAATAAGCTCAAACTTTTTCGTAGGTTTTTCCAGGGTGAATGCTTTGTTATCTTAGATTTAGGGCTTCAGTTTACAGCTGATACCGATATGAAAATGTTGCAATGTGTTTTTCTCCCCTAGAATGTTGCAAATCTTATTCTGTCTCTCCCTCTCTCTACCCTTGATTTTAGGAAAAGTGGACATGCACATTTGCTTTTGCATAGTTCAAGTGTCAGTTTCTTTGATGGGATTCCTCGTATGAATTTCAGTGTTAACAGTGAGGGGGTTTCTTGTCTTAGCGTGGGATGATGTCATTATTGTGTAATTCGTTTCGGGATTTTGATGATGTAACCAGGGAAAATTCTCAACGAGCTTTAGTTAATTTTTCATAACTTGACCTTGTCCCTCATTTATTCTGCTTTGGATGTTTGAAGTTCCATCTTATTTTCATGCACATTTCTTTTAAGTTTGTTCTCGAGCCTTTATGAGTCTGATCATGTTATGAAGTCTAAATCTTCCTGCTGAATTTTGATCTCTGCTTCTTTCTGCTCTCTCCAATCCACAGTAGTGTGCTAACACATAAAAGTACCCTGGTTCCTCATCATGTTTTCACTTGCCTAAGTCACTTGTTTGAGCCAGGACATTGTGTGAATTAGATATCAGTAATTAGAAGGCCTAGCAAATGAAAAATGTGGTAATTCGTCGTACTTCTTTTCAATAAGAATGAGTGCAGTGGTGTAATTCCTATTGCAGTAATTTTGTTTATTTATGGGTAGTAATTAGTTATTTAGTAATTTTCTATATATAATTATTCATACAACAACAGTAGTGCCCTGTAATCCCCACTCGATGGTGGTATAGGTGGGGGAGGACTAGAGAAAGATTCAACCTTTAGCAATATATGCACAAAGTGGCTACTACCAGAAAGTCCATTGATATAGCAGCTCCCCTATCCGTCAAAAAATCGAGGAAGTCAAGGGACGTTATGCCATGGAACCATGCCCCCAAGTCAAAGCCGGATGGCATCAGAGAGGCATCATTAAATAAGTAATATATCTGTAGTAATCTATTATGTTGCTATTTATTTACTAGTCCAAATCTATCTCATGGAAGCTGCTTTAAGTTGCTTAAATGCTTTGGATGATTTTGTCAATAAATTTTTAAAGTTTAACCAATTAAAGGTTCTTTGGCCCCCAAAAGAAAAAGAAGAAAATTACATGCTAACGTGCAATCTGCATTGTTAATGTAAGATTGTCTAATTCTGCTTGCTTATTGCATCTTCGTGGATTTACCGTTTCCTTTTATTCATATAGTTGCTCCCTTATTTCATATGATTTTGATGAGTTTTTTGCGTAATATCCCATTGGTATAAGCGATATCGTACTTCATGGATAATATCTTGGTAGATTCTTGTAGATATAGTGTATAGATAATATGGCAATCTGACATTGCTTTTAAATATTTAAAGCCAGTAGTTTTTCCTTTTGTTTTTGACAGACATCAAGTAGTCTAATGGCTAAACCCAACCATCCCTTTTTGATGCTCCCACTTGTTTGCCAGTTGAGAGGGCATGGAGCCAGTTCCTTGATCTTACACACTATATTTTATTAGAACAGCTTGCTCTCTAGTTTGAACAAAAAGTTCCATTTCATTGCAAGCAATGAATGAAATTTTCTTCCCCTATCCTTGGGATCATTCCTGTCCCAAAAGCAAACGCGTTGTGGTCAAAGCCTAAAGAAAATGCCTTTCTGTTAGCTGTAGTACTTAAAGCCAATTTTTGTAAGCTTGCTATTATACATATCTTTACTGATGACGATGTATTTCAGAACAACCTGGATGAACTTTTCATGCTCATGCACTTCCTTGATGCTGGGAAGGTTAGTACTTAGTATCACTGCAGGCTGCAGTGCAGTAGAAGCAGATACTACCCACATTGAAGGGATTGCTTTCTCTAATTATATTATTTGAATTATGCAGTTTGGAAGTTTAGAAGAATTTCAGGAAGAGTTTAAGGATATTAATCAGGAGGAGCAGATATCAAGGCTTCATAAAATTTTGGCACCCCATCTGCTTAGAAGTATGAAGCTTAAACTCATCTTTTGTGCTCTTCAAACAAATATGGAAGAATACATGTATAATTTCTAGTGTGCTAATAAGTTACTCTAAGTTGGTGATGGCTTTGCTTCTTTCTTTTTCATGTTTTGTAGACATAAACACATTTTCATATGAGATGTAAGTCTGATGACTCTAATCACTGATGTTAATAAAAAGGGCAAGTAGAATAGCAGCTGTAACCTTAAAAATGTTAATGGTCTTGTAAAGCTTTTACTAAGTTCAGATGGCAAGGAGAATTCTTCTTTATGAGTGGTCTTGTAAAGCTTTCACTAGGTTTAGATGGAAAGGGGATAGTTTTGTTTTTTCTTTGCAGCTTACTGTTGAACAATATATGATGAAATAGGATTCGAAAATATAATTATTTAATTATAAAAAAAGCCTTCATTTAGAATCAAAATTTGCGAGATGATTTCTCTTTGCGTGATGTGGATTATTTGGCGAGAGAGAAATATGAGATGCTTTGAAGGGGTAGAAAAGCCTCCATTTAGAATCAAAAGTTTTTTGGTGAATAGCTTGTATAGTTTGGACAAGGGAGAATATAATCCTTCCCTTGACCAATTTTTTGATTGGTTTGATCTTTTCTATTCTCAAGTTGGTGTATAGGGCCTTTTTTGTCAGTGGCCTTTCTTTTGTATACACATTCCCTTAATGCTTTCTTCAATATAATTATCTCATTATCAAAACAAAACAAAAAAGGAAAAAAAGAAAGGAAATTGGATTAAAAAATTGAGGTTGCTGTTGCAAATACATTTTGATCTCTTCTTTTGCTCATGTATCTTGATGTTGGCTCCAAGAGCAATCAGTTTGGCAACTTATTTCCTTATTCAGACACCTATGTTGGCGTTTGGCCATACAATGATTCTATCTGCTGATGAAGTCAATAAAGTATGTCAAAATGTATACTGTTGGTTCAGTCTTTAGCAGGGTGAATTCCCTTGAGGTATAAGAAAGTCATGGTAACATGGTGTATAATAGTTAGAGGTGATTTTTTTTTTTTACCGGTAGGCATAATAATGTGCAGGGCTTCGAGCCGAAGTACATTGCTAACAATGGAAGTAAACAAATGATCTTGTTTTGTTAGCCAACAATTGAAATCCTCAGTCGTGTCTAGAAAGTGCTCTGTTTTTCTATTTCGTTTTCTTTTATTTGCTTTCCACCACCTAAAAAGAAACCATGTTATGGGTCTCATGCAAATAAGATGGCAGCATGACAGACTTTTTTGTTTTTTATAGTTATTATTTTTCTACTATTTGGGCTAGTCCGTTCTTTTTCGCCTGTGATTTCCTGCTCACTGGCTGCACCTCTGCCAACTGTCTCTGATTAGCACTAGGTTCAAGAGAGGGGTTGTTGTTTGTTGCTTGGGAGTGGTGTTGGTTTTTCTTGATCCCCGTCATCCATCCATTGAGAAATGGACTTATAAGGTTAAAAAGCGGCAAATTTCCTTCAAGCTCAGTTTTATGGTATCAATTTTGTTGCTTTGGTTTCACTTTTGCCTATATTAATAGTTGTTGCTTTACCAAGCCAGGTGGAAATAAAACCGATTGTACTGCAGATTCTACTTATTTTGGAAGCTTCATGGATGCTTCAAGTATAGGGTTTTCTCAATGCTTGATTGAGGGAAGTTAACAACTTATGCAGTCCATGTACTTGTGTCCGTCTATTCGCCAGATGAGAGATTGATTAAAGTATAGAATTGATTATGGAGATCAAATCCCTTGGTTGAAGACTAGCTTGCTTAAAAACCTTCGTTCTTACCTAAAAGCCTTCTCATTCTTACCTGTGAATTTGCTTTTGTGGTCTGGATAGTATCAGTTCTCATTTGTTATCTCTAGCCATGGTTCTTCTAGTAAACAAGTTTTTGACTTTTTGTCCATGTATTATTATATATTCAATGTCATCAATATGTTGCTGAAATACAGCTGTAACCTGTAAACCAATCTTGATGAACCTGCAGGACTGAAGAAAGACGTCATGAAGGAATTACCTCCCAAAAAGGAGCTCATTTTACGTGTGGAATTAAGTAGCAAACAGAAAGAATACTACAAGGCTATTCTTACTCGCAACTATGAGTTACTAACTAGGAGGGGCGGTGCACAGGTGAGATCACCGGTTTTATGGAGAGAGAATCCTGTTAATAAAGGTTTCGGTAAGCATTTAAATTTTCTTGGATATTCCTATGAATCAGATTTCTCTTACCAATGTGGTTATGGAATTGCGGAAGCTCTGTTGTCATCTGTATATGCTAGAAGGAGTTGAACCATATACACAGAATGCAAACGAGTCTTTCAGGTAATCCTATGAATTTGACATTTTTCTTTTCTTTTTATGTGTTGGAAAAGTTGGGTTCCGTGCTCAATTTTCATTGATTGAACTGAGAGAATAAAAATACAGTGAGGGAAAAAATAAGAGAGCAACTTAGGGTTCTCTCTGTCCAACTGGTTAGACTCCTCAAGTTGGGTCAAGCTGGGTAATCAGATGCCTGCAAGTTTGGAGGTCATCCTGCAAAAGAGTACGCTCACCAGATAGACTCAATCATATAAGCATGGACAGTGTGGATTTAGTATCACCAAATGTGCTAGAAGTCTTAGACATATGAGCATGAGAAAGCACTGGACTAGCACCACACCGTCAAGTGAGGCGACAATGCAAGGTCCAACAAAGCTCCTTTGTATCTCATGTTTTTCCGTAATGCAGAAGATTGCAATGTATGGACCACTCTAGTAGCCAGTCTTTACCACTTACCATTATAAAGCAAAGTTATCCTCACTCAAAATTTACACCATAGCACTATATCTACATTCCTACTGAACACATGCATTGTCCTCTCTCCAATGTAAAAAATGTTCAGCAAGAGCTGAAGTCGAATATAATCATAACCCATACTAAGGCTTATGAGAAAATCATAAATTCGATCTTTCTCGACCATCTTCTGATGGGAAACTGCATTTTGGGAACATATAACTTGAAAACCTGGTAGTAATCGAGTTCCTTCCATAAACCACTCAGGTCAGTATAATACTCATCGAGGGACATGTTGTGCTGATCTAAATCAATTGTTTTTCTCGATTCTTAAACCCACGCACAATTCCCCTTCTTGGAATATGTCTGTATCTAGTGTCATGTCAATCATTTAGAAAGTATGATTAATATACTGCATTGAGTTTAACAAGTTATGACGAGGCATTCTGTGTCTGCCATGCATCACTTTCAGGCCCATCTACCATCCGGATCTTTTACGGCTCTTGTGATAGATTTTGGCCTACAGCAAGTGTATTGGCCAAATTAAAAGTATGTGTTCAAACCGAATTGGAAATTCTAAGATGACTGCTATGTCTAATAGTCCCAACACAAATAGATGTATCGTGCTAGCAACATGTCTGAGTCTTATTGCCATCCCATCTCTCAAGAAGTGAAGAGATGCTCCAATAAAAATGTTCTGGTATACGAAGACAAAACCGACTCAAATTTGACCAACAACTAATGAAACAAGGACCCAACAACAGCAAAGTGAGATCATGAAAAAACCTCAAAAATCCTGAAATCGAAGTCAATACCTCGATAAACAAGCAGTGAAATGCTCAAAGTATCACTTGAGTCCTTTTTCCACTTAACTTCCATCACACTTGTTAAAAACATCCTAGACTTTCCTCCTCGCGTAATTTGGAAACCTAGGGTGGTGTTTGGACCATGGATTTTTTTTGGAAAAGTTGCAGAACCAAATTTCTTCCACCACCATTACTTTTTGGTGAAAACAGTAAAAAAATAGGAAGGAGATCCATTGTTAGAACCCATGCAAAAGTCCCACATTGGTGGGGATTGCAAGTGAAGTGTATTATATAACGAATCGCAAGCAGCTACTGTATAACTTGTGGTTAACCTTTTGAGTCACATGGTTAGGCTAAGAGTTATCAAGTCAGCGAGCGCGGGTCTTTACATGTGGTATCAGAGCTTACACCAACTAGAAGTGTGAGGCAGGTCCCGCAAGGAGATGTGCTTAGGTGGGTCCGACAAGTGAGAAGCTTGAGGTGCTTGTCGTGCTTGGGCAGGTCCCACACGAGACGAGCTTGACGTGCTTAAAGCGGGTACTTGTCTCACATCGCTTGGTAGGTGGAAGTAATGAACCGTGGAGCTTAACGAGGACGTTGTGATCCTAAGTGGGGGAGATTGTGAGAACCCATGCAAAAGTCCCACATCGGTGGGGAATGCAAATGAAGTGTATTAGATAAACGATTTCGAGCAGCTATTGTATAACTCAAGGTTAACCTTTTGAGTCACGTGGTTGACAGATCTAAAGATAAATATAAGATCACATTAGATAGTTTACGAAGGGGGAAAAAAAGAAAGACCTTGGATTGAACCTTTTATTCCAAGTTAATTTCAGGAAGTTAGAGAAGAGAAGATGAGTGATGTGAAAACAAATAAGAGAGCAACTTTGGCCATAAATAAAGTTCTATCACAAAAATACCCTTAGGCCCCGTTCAGTTGTCAAGAAAGGATGGGAAAAGATGAGAAAGTTAGCTTTCCCACATATTTTGGGGTGTTCAGTTATTAGGAAAATGATAGAATCCTGGGAAATGATTTTCCCACCAAGACTCACTTTCCCTTAAAAAGATCTTGCAAAATATATGGGATTTAGCATTGTGGGAAAGTTCAACCCTCAATCCATTCTCAAGTTTTTTTTGCCAACGTTCTCCCTCACTCTTTTATTTCCCTTATTTTGTACAATTTTTCATTTTTTATTTGTTTTCTGCTATAAATATATACAACATAATCAATATGTTTGTTTTACAGATGTGTATTTTTAATATTGTTTTCAGTCTTTGTTTTGTTTGTACCAACCAATTAATCACCGTTGGTTAACATTGGTTTTATTTTATCTTATCTATTTATCTTTTAAGCATCCAAATAAGCTGGCCATTTGGTTTATTTTTTATTCAATTTTTTATTTCATTTGTTAGTTTGCGTTAATTTTTTGTCGATTATTTGTTCGTCTAGATGAAAGAATTCGAAAAGGCAAAAATTATGATCAATACTCAAAATTCTATGAATAAAGACAAAAATTAACAAAAAAATTTGGCTTATTTTTGTCTCTATTAAAAAAATTGAGTTTCAATCACTATTTTTTATTTTTCCGATTCCTCTCGTCAAGATGAACTAACAATCCACAAAGATTTGGTGCGAAACAAATAGATTTGAAAAACTTGAATAGAAAAAAAAGTCAACTGGCTTATTTAAGCAGAACCAAACTAAATATTTTCCTTTTTTATGACTAATTTTAGAGTTACCTGATGATTCAAAGGTAGTAATAAATATGTATTTGTTGCCCAGATAAATTTAAAACTAATTTTATTCTAAATAACTATTGAATAAATATAAAATAAGTTTCCCATAAGTTTCCTTTTTCTTGGCAAATGAAAGATTAAAATTTAGTTTTCCTACATAATTCCTTTGTCAAAATATATTTTCTTTTCTTTTACTTCACTTCAATTCACTTTTCCCTGGATTGACTTTCCTGCATAATATTCTTGACAACTGAACGGAGCCTTAAAAAGATTACTTGTAACGTAATAGCTCACACATTCACATATATAGCTTAGAATTGCCTCTATAATTCCATGCGCCTGGACAAGCAATTGCCTAGCCCAAATGATGTGTCAATTTATCTTTCATTTCTGCAAAAAGGAATAGTTTTGATGTGAGTATTTTGGAAGGATTTGCCTATTTTGTGCTCGTCTTCACCTCTTCTATTTTTTTTTTGCTTGAGAGGTATATCTTTACCACTTCCTTATTTTTTCTAATCTCAGTTTCCATATTTTCCCTCTTATCTAACAGAGAACTCGTGGAATCTTCTGGGAAGTTGCAACTTGTGGACAAAATGATGGTGAAGCTTAGAGAGCAGGGGCATAGAGTTCTGATATATACTCAATTTCAGCATATGCTGGACTTGCTGGAAGATTACTGTGCCTACAAAGTTTGAATTCTAAACCTGTTCTATGGACTCAAAGTAGTTTTGTTTGTATTGTTTATGATAGTTCATAGTTTAGGGAGATTTATCCATGTTTGTGGAAATTAATCTGAATTTCTTTTGTGCTTGTTAGAAATGGCAATATGAGAGGATTGATGGAAATGTTGGTGGGGCTGAAAGACAAATTCGCATAGATCGGTTTAATGCAAAGAATTCTTCCAGATTTTGTTTTCTGCTATCTACTAGAGCTGGGGGTCTGGGAATAAACCTAGCGACTGCTGACACAGTTATCATACATGACAGGTAAATATTGGGCTTCCTGAGTTACGTTAGAATATGTTTGTCCATTATCTTGTTTGTGACTGGTCATTGATAATTGGCAGTAATCCTTATTTAATAACCTTAAAATGAATTGGGGGAGATTTTGATGATGACCCACCAAGAGATATCATCAAAAGCAGTTGTAAAACTATAGGGACAGAGGATGCTTTTATCATCAGCGAGTTCAAAGTAGCAGCTACTGATGAACTGCTTGGTCTGCCTTTGATACCTTTGAAGTCGTGGCCCATGTCCTCGGTCAAGAACTAGTTCATGAAGATATCATATTTAATGTAGGTGTTAAGTAGGTAGGATGCTGTGTATTGGTCGTAGACTTGTAAGTAGCTCTACATAGAGCTTTCCTATTCAAAACATGTGTACCTTTCATCCCTATGGAATGGCTCCAAACTATAAGAAATTACAAGGTTTATCTAGTATCTATGTTTAAGGACGTGACATAGCGGAATGGCATGAAAGAATTCACTTTGACAACCCCAAACACATGGCTTGGTTTGTCTTGGTTAGAAGTGAAGACTGGGGAAATACTTTACCTACGTAGTTCTTGCGCCAATACATGGGTTGGATTGAATTCCACAATTTCTGATTTATGGAGGAAGGAAGGTGAATTATGCTTCTGAGTTGGAATTTGGCCTCTACAGTATAGACTAGGTGGGTGGTAAAGAATTCCTTGAACTATTTAGTGAGGCTATTGTTTCTCATCAGTTGATTAAGAAGTTCCTTTTGAAGAGAGCATTGGCAGATGTCTTGGGATGACGTTAGTGCAATAGGATTGGGGAAATTTGAAATTTCTTTAAAGCAAATTGAGACACATTAACATCCGGATGAGGAACATATAACTTGCTTGAGAATTAGACTCCAAACTCTAAACTCGATCGTGAAAGAACTAAGGTAACTTTCTTTTATGATCCACCTACATCAACTGTTATTACTCTTTACATGTTTACATCTTTTCTGCAATATTCAACCAAGTTGATGATTACTGTTTCAGCGGAGTTGTCTTTATCATTAAATTATGTGGTCGATGACATGTCTTTTCTAATCAAGAGGAGGCAAAAAAAAAAGAGAGAGAACTAGAGGCTACGATGGGA
Organism: Gaultheria prostrata; assembly: GCA_036023075.1. Lineage (NCBI taxonomy): Eukaryota > Viridiplantae > Streptophyta > Magnoliopsida > Ericales > Ericaceae > Gaultheria > Gaultheria prostrata. Next base: position 41,027 of record JAXBDA010000766.1, on the reverse strand, counting down.
TATCTTTTTATGTGGGGTTCTTGAATTTGTTAATTTTCAGGGGAACTCGAGTAGGAATACGTAAACCAAACGAAGCCTTAAGTCGCCGTCAATTGGGATCGGCTACGTGGAATTGTTTTTCCATGTAGCTTTGTCGAGGGTATTGGGTTCCATGATATTCAGAAAAGCTAGATTGTTTTGAACTACTTCCTTAACGTCAATTTTGGTCTACCCCTCCCCTTAGTGTTATCCTCAACCATAGCCACATAAATAACTCTATCTAACTACTGCATCGGTCGTTCTAGGATAGACATGTCCAAACCACCTTAATCTATTTTATGTTAGTCGGAGTTCTTGAATGGCCCCTGGGTGTTAGGCCAAACCTCCACTCATTTCTGAGGACATTAATGATCTTCTATTGGTGTTACCCGTATCATTCCGCGAATGTTTTCGTTTCTAATCCTATCCTGCTAAGTCTTACCGCATATAGTCATATTGACAGCAATACTGCGTTACATTGCCATATTATATATTGTTGACTTGATGACAACAGGGAGTACGTAGTCATAACGATGTCTCACTTTTTGTCCACCAAGGGTATATCATATCAATGTTGTGAATGCTTGGACCAGCATCTGTGATATAGGGTCGTAGCTGGGTTGAAGATATGTTGTTTAGATTCATTCAAATTGTATATTATGAGAGAACAACACTTCTGCCAATTAATTGCAGGGGTTGTTTCTTTAGAATTCTTTAACTGCTTACTTGAACAAAGGAAAAAGAAAAATACGAAGACAAATCAACCTGGTAAACGAGGTCAAGGCTTGAGTTTGCCAATGATAGCCATAGGCAGAAGGTTTAATCTTAGGGCAGTAAATGATGATTTTTATAGAAATTGGTGCAAGGGGAAGGAAGATGTTCAAGATCATATTTACAGAGTTTGTGAGGGTGATTTTGAAGCCCTTGTTTTGATTACGAAAAAATGTGACTCTTTTTGAATGTGGAATGGTGGATAGTTTGTATGTGATATGGACAAATAGAAATAATTCCTCATGGTTATTCTGACGCAAAGATCACGGACATGTTAGCCGGCCTCACGTCTGCGTGTCTGACACTCTCCAGATACATGTTGAACATGCCTAAATATGTGTCCAATTGTTTTACTTTGCTTTTTTTGTTCTGACAATACTCTTTATGTTTACACTAATTCATTTGGTTATTTCTTCATAACGCCTTTTTGAAATAATTTAACTTTTATCTGATGGAGAACGAGAGATGATTGAGAGGAGAGACTAGAGAAAGCTTTTTCTGCAATTGTATGGAGGGAACATTGAGACTCTTATGGGGAGGCTGTTGGAGCTATTGTCTTGAAGGAGACACTCTAAATTGGCTAAAAAGTAGGGATATGGTAGCTGTTAGAGATGGTCTTATGATTGCAAGATGGAGACTTTGAAATCAATTTCGTTTTCTGTTTTGTCGTGCAAAAACACACTCTCGTTTTGTTTCTGCTGCATTTATTGAATATATTTGTTGTAGTGATTGGAATCCCCATGCTGACTTGCAAGCCATGGCTAGAGCTCATCGACTTGGGCAGACAAATAAGGTGAAATTTCATTCTTCTACAGTGTCCAAGAAGACACTGTTCTCTGTTGTCTTGGTGAGGATGTGTACTGTTTGGTAAGTTCTTTCCGTTTTCCAGGTAATGATTTACAGACTCATAACGAGAGGAACCATTGAAGAAAGGATGGTGGAGATGACAAAGAAGAAAATGGTTTTAGAGCATCTAGTTGTTGGAAGGCTCAAAGCGCAAAACATTAACCAGGTAGAGATTTTCCATCTTGGTTCAAGTATGAGGTTTTCCTGTTCTACACTAGATAATGTTCGTGTTGCAAACCCAATCTCTAGAGTAATTATTGTACAACTTGAGTATTTTTATGGACAATGCCTATTGAAAACACTAGATCAAGTACATCAGTTCCCTCTTTCTCTGAGTCGATTGAGGTCCCCCCTCCCCCCGGGTCGCTTCTCTCTCGATAAATGCCCTAATCTAGAATGGCAAAGATAAAAGGGAGAAGACTATTGATCTAAACCAAAAGACGACATGACAGTGGGACTAGACTCTATAGGAACATGCAAATTCTCTCAAACGTAGAGATCACCAACTCTACGCCTGGTCCCAATCAACTTCTTGGACATCCGATCCTGCACAACACAACTAGAAGAAGAGAACAAAATATCAAATCAGACAATTGACTAATGGAAAGAAAAGAAGGCTAAGGGGTGTTTTGGCCTAAGTAGTAAACTAAATTTTTTGCTTTTTGATGCTTAAAAAGCTTGTACTTTACACATGAGTACAAACATTTAAAGCATCAAAAAGCAAAAAAGTTTAGTAAACTACTTAGGCCAAAACAAACCTAAGAGATAACTAAGGAACATAAAACACATGTGGTATAGAAAGTAAGGAAGATGGGGTGGGGAGAATAGAACCTATAGAAACAACATGCATAGGGGATCCATTTGCAGTAGAAATACAAATGGGGGAAGAAGGGGGGACATAATGGCTTAGTAAGGACAAAGCAGGAGTCATATGATGGGAGCAACCGGAATAAAAATCCATGGGGTAGGTAAGATATATGTGATATAAGAACCAGGCAAACCTAACTGAGTAGTGGTCATAGAAGAAGCTTGTGAATGACCTCCTTGATTGGCAGCCACAATTGCATGGTACTGCCGAAACATTAGAGATGTACCTTTTAAAAGTAAGATACATAAGAAAACTGTCGAAACACTTCCAATAGTTTCCTGGGAGAGTCGATGCCTGATAGGAGTGTCTGACATGCGGCGTCTATGGAATGACATACCCATATATAGGTGTGTTTGTGCATCTTAAGTGGATAGCAAGGAGGAAAATAGCACTTTAAATTATTCTAGCCGAATGCTGATATTGAGCTGGTCAGGGTGAGTAAGAAAGGACGATTGTATTAAGAACTAATAATACTTTGAGCGGTTCAAGGAATCACCGATGCATAATGATGGGATGGAGTAATTGCTTGAAATAATGGGGGGGCAGCCAAGTGTAACTGCTGAAAAATGAAAGATTTATCTTTGTTATTGTGCTTCTTGCCTATTGGTCCCATTGCTTTATGCCACCAATGTGGATTGAATCAGCTTATGCTGGGTATAGGTAAATTTTGTACTATTTCCAATTGGATTTCTGTTTCACTCGTGTTATACTACTCATTTATGTGCTATATTAGTTCATACTGCCCAATTTATTGAACTCCATGGAATTGCGTTTTCTAAAAAAGAATGAAAAACAATTTCTGTTTATGAAAAAGGAAAAAAACAAATTCTGTTTATCTGTCATACCTGGGCATTGGGTTACAATGATTCGAATTCTGGAATTTGTGGAATTTTTACTGCAATGAAGCTATAAAATGTTTACGTTGTTCAGAATGTTTATAGACTGCACCATGTTTTGAGGATCACATTAGTTTGGTTTATTGAGTGGCATGCTTTCATTCTGCAACATACAGTTTGCAGTTGTCCGTCATGGAAGATTAGATGTCTTTTACTCTTTTATGTTGTGCATCGTGAAAGAAAACAGTGTGGAATCTGCTATAGTTTTTCTTTCCTTTGAAAGATCGATGAATGATGAGACTGTTCTAATTAAATTCAGGAAGAGTTAGATGACATCATAAGGTATGGCTCAAAGGAGCTATTTGCCGACGAGAATGATGAAGCAGGGAAATCCCGGCAAATTCATTATGATGACGCTGCAATTGACGGGTAAAGTCTGCTTTCTATTCAATTGACCAATGTTCGTGATAGTTAAAGTACCTTTTTCTTCGATTAATGGTTCTCCTTTGTTAGGTTACTAAACCGTGAACAAGTTGGGGAGGAAGAGGCTACCGTAGATGATGAAGAAGAAGATGGATTTTTTACGGCTTTTAAGGTCTGCATTCTTTGCAGTACTATTTTTTTAATATCTGTCCAGCAACAGACACCGCAGTTGCACCTCATACTCACATGCAGTTGGTCCAATATTTCTGTGGGGCCTGATGCGTTAGGGTATGTGGTGGACTTGGAGGGGCCAAATGAGGTGTCACTATATCTTTCATTAAATGTCAGGGAAATGTGCTTTCTATTAGCCGGTATCAAACAGTTTTCTTCAGAGTGGTGTGGGGCATTTTTTATTTTTCTTATCTAGTCATACATTTTTTAAGCATCAAGTACCTAGCGATGTTATTTCCCTTCATTCCATATGGTTAGTAGAGATTGCACAGTATGTATTTTTGATTACTTTCTTTTAAAAACCTCAAACAAGAAAACAATCTACTAGGGGGATCCCCCAGTTACAAATACTACTCAAAGCAAGCCACATGGCTACCTAACACAGTAACACTAACACCATGACACAAGTAGCTGTGATGCAAACCATATCAAAGGATAGATTCATAAGATAGAGATAAATCCCTAAAGGGATACAAGGAGCAAAAGCTCTCAATATTCTTTAATCAATACATCAAAAACTGCCTAATGAGGACCCAAGACACCTATTTATAGACTCCAAAACCCTACACACACTAAGGGTCATTAAAATGACATTTCTACCCTTAATTTTACTGCTTCAAGCTGCACATCAAACCATCTCGGATACAACTACACTAGGGGTATACTTCTCTCAGCCAACCCCCAGTTAGAACAGACTGCATAGGGATCTGTTCAATTGAGAGGGCTTCACCCTCTTTTTCTCTGACATAACTGACATTCTTTTGGTGATGTGCTCTATTGCAGTTGCCTTTATTCTGAAAGCCTTTGATTCTTCTCCATCCGTAAACTATATACAGTAGCCAAACTCTTGAACCTAATGTTGGGAAACGAATCCTAGAACCCAGTAATAACGCATACAGATTAGACAACAAAAATCAACACAAACCCTACAAGGCGGAATTAGGGTTTACCTCTCATCCGTAGACACGAACGCTGGTTGACTTGCTTCTTTTTCAGAACTTGACAGACCAGATTATTGTATGCAACAAACACTGCTTGACAATACCTCACAATCTTCTGCCGTATTCCCTTATACCTCGATTACGTAGTCAAGCGTGGACTTCTACGTAGTCTCCTTGTTCTCTTTCTCACAGCCTCTCTTCTAATTTTCTGAATGACTGTCGTACGACCTAGAGAACATAACGATACATTTATAGGGCTAGGGCAGGGACCTGAGGAGAAACAAATTTGGGCTCCTTGTGTAAATAAGAAAACCTAATCCCACCCGTATTGTATTCTTATTTCACAAATTATAATTCACACCACTAAAAAATTATAATTGCACTCCCGTCTTTATCTCAATTATATTTCGAGCTCCACATTATTAAATACTTATTAATCTCCCCACGTTAAGATTACAGATACCCGTTGATTCCATTAAATTGCTAACACCTAACCCCCTTAACATGCTGTATAAACCATTCCAAAATATCATTCAGACTGTAAGGAACCCCTGGACTGCTATTTATCTCCACATACCGCCCTTGAGTACTGGCACTCGAAGAACAAGTGGTTATGAGATTCTTTAGCATTTCTACATGTAGGGAAATCTTCCTCCACTCTCATTCCCTAGCTTGCAACTCTGTCCGTTTTACTTAATCTCTACAGCTACTCCAGGCAAAGGATGAAGGCCCATCTTCGAACACTTTTTCCAAACCAGACCACCTTTGTCCATTGGTGAGAGCCTGTAGCTTGTTGCTTCCCAAGCAGAATTTGCTGAATAGCACTTGGTGGGAGAGCCGGATACTTGTCAGGTACTAATACTGGAGGCGTCTAGCTTATGATGGACTAGTAACCTCCCTTTTTTGGGGTTTTTTACTCTTGTGCCATCTCCATTGACCTTGGAAAGTTATGGAATAAACCTTGTCTTGTAGAGATCTACCAAGATGATAGACTACTCTGTCTCCAAACCTATTGTGCAAGGGCTCAATGGGTGCCCATTATCACACCGTAAGAAAGTTGTTTTCCCATTGCCAATCCTACTGTATCAAAGGCTCCCCAGATGACCTTCCTAATAGTCCATGAAGCATCAGTTGGAGGGTTCATATAGGTTTGAACCCACTTAACCCAAAGTGTATCAGGCTTCTTATATAGAGCCCAAAGATCTCTCATCATTGTAGCATTATTCCACTTTTTGATCCTTCTAAATCCTAAACCTCCTCCTTTCTTGGGACAACAAACGTGCTCCCATTTAACTTTTGATAAAACTCCAATACACTTGCACACTAAACAAGACAGCTTGGATAAGCTGTGCACTTCCCCCATAGGATAGTAAATGTGCTGACCAACCATTTATTTTTTCCAGAATTCTTTATTGCACCACAGAGTGAACTGCTTTCAGCTTGTAGATATAACCAAGATACCTCGTAGGCAGCTTTGCTTCAGGGATAGACTGAAGTTTTACTTAATGTAGGACTGAAGCCTGAGAAGGCATGAAAATCATTTAGAAGGTTATTAGCAAGAGTGACAGAAGGCACAGTAGCTCCACACAATATTATCAGCTGCAAAAGCTAAATGAAAGTGATTTAACCACCGCATTTGGGGTGGAATTCAATTGCCCACTGCAACAAAGCTGCGAAGGCATCCATAACTAGAAGGAAGATGGGATCACCTGTCTCAACTCCCTTTGCTCCTTAGAGTACCCCTCTAAACAGACATTAATCACCACAGAGTACTTAGCTTTGCTTACACATGATTTTACCCAGTGAATCAACCCCTAATAAGCCAAGTGTCAAATAGGTTCCAATCTCCAGAATCTTAAGCTTTCTTGAAATCAATATTTGTCACATACCTATGACTCCTTTCATCCCTGTGATAACCCCATAATAGCTCCTGCATCAAAAGCACATAGTATGGATCTCCCTTTAACAAAAGCAGACTGGGGTTGATAGATCAATCAAGAAAGGAATGCTGCTACCTATTGACCAAAACCTTGGTAATGCACTTGTATGTAACATTATAGCTATATATAAGCCTGTATTTTCTAATGGTAGGAGGGGTATTTAACTAGGGAATCGACGAAATTTTTATAGCATTCCACTCCTTCAAAATCTTACCATTTTCAAGGAAATAGGTGATTGCTTCTCACTGCTATATTCCTTCTTATTACTCCCTCCTCTTCAATACCTACCGTACATTGTCATTGGTTGGTATGTGGTTTGATTAACTTGCTTCATTTTCCCTTACATTTTTAAGTCTTTCTCTTACTTGAGGGGTTGTTTGATAGCACAATTATAAAGTTGGAAATTTAAAGCTCTATTTTAACACCAAAGGCTAAATTGACTTCGTTTTGATAAGTGCATCGAATATCGTAAAAGGTATTTAATTCATCAAAATGGATGTAGGTAGGTAATGAATATGTAGTACAATCGGAGATAGGATGGGATATACTATGGATAGGATAAAGGATAGGATGATACATGCTATTGGACTACATTTGCAATATTTGTTTAGTGTAGGATATAACATGGAATAAGGAAAAGATGACTAATCAAAGCCATTGGATTGAAGAGGTACCATATCCAATGGTGGAGGTGTTAAGTTACCATTTGTTCCAAAAGCTTAAGCTGTTAGGAAATGGGCCCGACAATGTATATCAAGCTATTCAACATACTCCCTCACATGCAACCTCGTCTTGCACGCGGAGATGCAAATTTTCATAGATAGATAGAATCAAAATATGAAGGAGAGAAGCATAATGCAAACGTAGAACAAATGCAAACAGAGAGACTTGAACCCAAGACCTCTCACAAACAGAGAGGAAATGTTAAGTTACCAGTTCTCCCAAAAGCTTAAGCTGTTAGGAAATGGGCCAAAAAATGTATATCAAGCTATTCAAAAGGAGGATACAACATCATCAAATCAATTATGTCCTACAAAATTGTCAGAATAAACGAAAGATTGATAGCTTTGTTTTGGTGTAAGTTAAAAGGCTTGAAGTAACGTTGTCTTCGGCCTCTATGTATCCACCTCAACCCATGGACAATTTTGCTTCCCCTTCCTTCATAGTCCCGAACCATCACATCAAAACACAATGGTAGATTTTCCATAGTTTTGCAAGAACCCTTAGTAGGAAGCCCCAGTTTCCATCTACACTTCCAGAAGAATGATTAATGAGAAGATTTTATTGGAATTTGCTTTTTGCCAGCATCCATGCATCAGATCAGCTCCTTCTATATCAATACGAAAACTCAGAAAACGCATCTATTGCTGCCAACTCCCATCCTTTAACTTGTCTAATAAGCTGGGTTCTTACAAGTCACGATATTGCTGCCTCAGAAGTCCTCAAGTAGTTTGACACTAAGACACTTCTTTGTATTGTTAATGTGAGAATGACCTCTATTGGGCTTTTGGGTATTGTTAATGTGAGCATGACCTCTATCAAGGGAGATCCTATTTTGGTAATTTCAGAAGTTTTGGTCATTGGTTGTATACTACTTACATCAATCTGTATGTCATCTTATCAAATTTTTGATCTATAATTAGGTTCATTTTCTTGTCTTATCGAATGCATCTATGTATAATGAGGTTCATTGAATTAGAAGATAGATTCCTAGACCTGAACTTCTAGAATAGGTTTAGCTTATAAATATGGACGAATTCCTTTTAAATGAGAATGTTGGTTATTGCGTTGTGACCTTGTTATTTGGGCTGCAGTTCTTTTAGAAGTCATCTAACCCTTGCAATGGTAAAGCGCTTCTTTCTGTTCTTCCCCCCCCCCCCCCCCCCCCCCTTCTCTTTGTTCTTCGTCATGCGAATGACCCAATTACAAATCTTGTTCCCTACCAAAAACTACCAGGATTACCCTTGTAGGTAGCGTCGTATCAAGTTTCCTACAACAGATCCAGATTGTTAAAGTTTCTATTTCTCTCTCACAAGTTTCATTCCTAGTTCGACATGCCTTCTTTAGGAGCATCCCCGTAATAGTCTTCTTATGCTTTTCTTTCTTTTCTTCTTTTTCATTTTTAAAGCAATGTTCTTCCCGTTTGGCCTTGGTTTACGGGAAATGAAGTTTCATATATGGTTTAGGTAGCAAATTTCGAGTATGTTGATGAAGTGCAAGGAGCAGCTGAGGAGGAAGCACAACAGGCCTCAAGTGAAAATAAAACTGCTGTCAACAACTCAGATCGGGCTTCTTACTGGGAAGAGTTGTTAAGAGACAGATATGAAGTTCACAAGGCCGAAGAGTTTAATGCTATGGGCAAGGGGAAGAGAAGTCGTAAGCAGGTATGTTATACAACTTATAATATAGTACAGTGCATGACTTATGCATTGAGTTTTGCTTGCTATTACATTAAACTGGAATATTCTTTGTTTCTCAAGTCATCTTCCATTAAATAGCCCTTCTATAAAATGTAGTTAATCCATGTCGTTTTCCTCTCAGTTTGTGAAGACATAGCCTTGTCCTTCTTGTTTCATTCTTTTTTAAAGCTCATCACTCTTGTTTTGTGAAATGAAGTGACATTAGTTTGAGCTTGTAAAACCGTGGAGTTTGCTAGAATCAATTTTTATTCGTATTGGAAGTGGAATTAGTTTATGAAAGGTTCTAGAATAAACTATTGGTCGCAACTTATGCTCTACTAGTTTTAAGTAATCAATGTGGAATTGAAAGTGCATTGAATCAATGCGAGCATCTCTTGGTATTGCCTAATGTCCAGACTGTTTCAGAGCAAGTGGAATGCTAATGTATACTCCTCGTAAAACTTGTTCAGATGGTGTCTGTTGAAGAGCACCTTGCTGGGACGGAAGATTTAAGTTCCGACAATGAAGATGAAAACTATGATGCTGAGCTTAGCAATGATGAAACAGCTCCAACTGGAGCTGCAGCTGGGAGGAAGCCTTTGAAAAAGAAATCGCGTGGTATAGTTCTGCACACATGTTATAACCTTGACAAGTTAATCATATGTTTATAATCTTGTGGACCTTCCCCAATCTTTTGCAGTGGATATCAATGAACCACTTCCCTTGATGGAAGGCGAAGGGAGATCGCTTAGGGTACTGGGATTTAATCAAAATCAAAGGGCCACATTTGTTCAAATTTTGATGAGGTTGTATTTTCCTTTCATATTTAAATGCAGAAACCTGCAGCTTTGTTAGTAGGTATAGAATACATCATTGGAAATGTTGGTCTTTACAAGTATGCAATACTCTAAATGTTTGACAGATTTGGGGTTGGAGAGTGGGACTGGGCAGAGTTCACACCGCGCTTCAAGCAGAAGACTTATGAAGAAATTAAAAAGTATGCATTACAGTATTCTTGATTAGTCTTTCTGACGACTAGAGTAATCCTAATTCTAATTGTTACATTTTCTTTGTCATGTTGGAGTAGGTGCAAATGATGATGACTAGTGTAATCCTATTTTCTGTCACATTGGAGTAGGTGCAAATGTCTTATGGTTAATTCTATATTCTATGGTTGAATTGATTGCTTGTTCTTAGATTAGACGCCGCTGGTTATTTTCATATCTTCATAAACTATTCGAGTCAAATTATTTTATTCCGTTTTTCAGGCAGCTTTTGCATGACCTTTTTGTGCATCTTCTACTTATGTGTTTGCAACATCAAATAAGTCAACTTTTCTAGTGACTTTTGCTTGCCTTACAAATGCTTACAAGGCTTTATATTTAATGTTGCCTTCTCTTTCCGTACAGATAAATACGTCGTGCTACAATCTGAAACATCATTAAAAATAGCTTTTTGTGTGTTTTGTTTGAATGTTGACTCTCTTTAGATTCAGTGATCGGTCGCTGTTTAGTTACTGGTAGTCCCAAAGGCTTAAGCTAGTAGGAAATGGTCCCAACAATGGATATCAAGCTATTCAACATCTTCCCTCACGTAAATGCAACTTTTCGTAGATAGATTGAAACAGAATACAAAGGGGAGAATCAGAATGCAAACAAGAAACAAATGCAAGCAGATATATTTAAGCCCAAGACTTCTTCCAACCTGTGCTCGAATACAATGTCAAGTTACCAATAGTCCCAAAAGCTTAAGCTATTAGGAAATTGACCCAACAATATATACCAATCTATTTAACAATTGCATGATCAAATTTTCTTTATGCAGTCATTACATAGTTATCCTCCATGTTGTCACCTCAAAATGACATCAGATCTGATCTACGAGCCTGGATGAACTTTTGGTCATTTTTCTTCCCCAACCATATTGCTCTGATGCAGTAGCTTTGAGGGTACTGGTGTCATTTTGTGTCCTTGGTGTTAGTGGGTCTATAAATAGGTGTGAGAGTCTTTCATTTGGTAGTTTTTGATATATTGATTAAAGAATATAGAGAGCTTTAGCTCCTTGTATCCCATTTTGGGATCCTCTCTCTTTAATGAAGTCTATGCTTGATTTGGTTTGTATTTGGACCAAATCAAGCATAGATTTCTTTAATCAATATATCAAAAACTACCAAATGAAAGACTCTCACACCTATTTATAGACCCACTAACACCAAGGACACAAAATGACACAAGTACCCTCAAAGCTACTGCATCAAGCTCATTGAATTAATCATTTAATCCTTTCAAGTTAAATAAGAGACAAACATTTGAAGTGGCAAAGGCATTACAACATCATTTTTCATAGAAGATGTTTCTGTGTGTAGTGTCACAGTTACTTTTGCAGTTGAACATATTTGATCGGTGAGTTTTACTAGTTTCAAAACTAAAAGAATAAATTGAAGAAACATTCCACCACTCACTGCAGCGGTAGAGCTAAAAATAGTTGTGAAGCTAGGGGTTGATTTGGACTGTAGAGTTCAACAAAAAGCCTTGATTTGGATAGTAGATCGTAGTTGGCAAACCAAGTTTCATAGTGTGATGCTTCCGATCTTTTCTTTTTTATTTGCTTGATTATAAGTATGTTCAAAATTTCAGTAATCCATTAGTGTATACATTCAGAGACCAGTACTAAGTAGTGTCATATGTTCAAAATAGAAATCAGATGAAATTTGTCAAAACAGTATATTTCAACGTACAACTTTAATACCAATGTGACTAATGTGTCCAAGGCCATGACAATTTTACCATCAGCTCTTCCTGATTCAGTTTTTTACTTCCCCATAACCACATGCTAAGATGAGAGCCACTCCATTCATTGCAAAGTTCTTTTATTTCAAATGCTTCAACATGAATTAAAATATAAAAATAGTTTAGTTGTTTTTGCATGTAATAATTTCTTTCTAGAATCTAGATCATTGAATCATATTTTATATTTTTTAAACAATTTAATGTATGTTTGTTTAGTTTTAAAAAAAAAAAAAAAAGTTGCATGGTACATGAGCTGTTTGATCATTTTATTTTCCCGGTTTCATGATTTTTTCCTCTAGTTCTTGGTTAAAAAAACATAAAATCCCCGGTTTTGATCTCTTGATATTTTACTTACATTTGTTGGTGCTATAAACAAAAAAATTACCAGTCTACCTATCCTTGAGAAAGGCTCCTTGCCAATGATAGGCAGTCCTCAGAACCTCCTTAAAACTTATTAAAAAAATGAATGCACCAGGCAAATGGAAACTTGCCACTAAATAAAATTGGTGCTTGATATTTTATAAATAGATGTGAATCCAAACTGGAAAAGCTGCTTCTCACAACAGGTGCGACATGTTTATGTTTGCCTGTGTGTGCACCATATATATTGTAAATTGACTTTTAGAACATGTATGACTATTTTTTAGTATGAGTTACTGTTAACAGGTACACATGACAATATTGGTATTTTTTTTGCTGAGAATAGTAAGTCATGATTTGACAAATAAAGGTATAGATGAGCTTGAAAAAAGTTAGGAAAGTTGGATAGTGAATGACCAACAAATAATCATTCAAGATGTTGAAGTTCTGTTGAATGATTTACAGCATGCTACAGTCAGGTTGTGACTTTTGAATTCGAATGTAGTTTGTTGTTTTTATCCTTGTCAAAGTTTATAATGATCAAAATCTCTGTAGGTTTTTCTTTGATTTGTATATTTTTACCCCTATACGGTACTTTTTAATGGTGAATCTTTTGTTCTCCAGTTATGGAAGACTTTTGATAGCTCATCTCGCTGAAGATATCAATGACTCACCAACCTTTTCAGGTGATTTTTTTTTTCTGCTCTTTTTTCTTCAGCTGGTTTTGTCTTTAATCTGTCTTTTTTTAATTCTGGGTGGTGGTTCCACTATTGAGCTTTTTGTTCAACCCACGTCTTTGGTTGCAGATGGCGTACCTAAAGAAGGAATAAGAATAGAAGATGTGCTTTATAGGATTGCAGTTTTAAATCTGATGAAGGACAAAGTAAGTTCTATGTGCTTGATGATAGAGTTTCACTTGGCTAGTTTTTTTATTCTGTTAAGGATATGGTAGAGATTACGAGTAATGACTCTCAGTCATCTCAGGTACTTGATAGGTTTCACGGGTTGGTTCGTTTGTGCCGTCTGATCGATGTTAATATGGCAGAGATTAAGTGGAATCACTCAGTCATTTCTTTGTTGAAATAAGATTGCTCATCTTATAGATGATACATAAGATGATTTCTTAGATGATGAGTTAAAAGAAAGTTATCACTTAGCAGGTTTCCATACCAGGGCTCTCAATCCAATTAAGTCCGGGGTGTCTAGCAATATGAAATTACCAACATCATGCCTATCTGGGGAGTTTAGATCCATCGAGCTTTTAATTCTTAAGGATATTGAGTTGGGTGCGAATCTGGTAAAAGGATAATGATCAAACATAATACATTGATGTTGAAGTCAAAGTTTAGGATACCTTTTCTAGGAAAATATTGTTGGTGATTGAAGTTGGCAAACATACTCTTCACTTTTTAGTGTCAAGCTTTGATTTGACTGCTTCCGTCACTTGTCACATGATTTTATTGCAAAGTCAATGATAAGGGAACACCATTTGACTTGGTGATCTTTTCTGATTTATTCTACTATTCCTATATGTGCAAAAATCAGTGCTGAATGACTGCTGGTTTCTTCTGGACCAAATCTATATGCCACTGGAAGCCAGGTGTTAACTGTTTCTTATTCTGGGCCAACCAGTTATACCAAAGTATGTGGTCTAACCTTTAAGTTGTGAAACAGACCACCCTCGCTGACTATGGTGGCAGAGATATCCATAAAAGAAACTATTGTGGCAGTTTAACCAAATAAAAAACTGACAAGTATTATATTCTTCTATTACACTTCACTCCTTTGATGCGGTAGTTAGGAGTGACGGTAGATGGTAGCACTAGTGGGGAAGATTAGACCAAAAGTGACTTTAGAGGCGGTAGTTCGAAAGGATCTGGGTTTTGTGGATATCACAGAACACAATGCTCTCGATAGAGTTAAATGGAGCAAACCTATTCATGTAGCCGACCCCAATTGATTGGGACTTAGGGCTCGGTTTTGTTTAGTGAGTATATAATTCGTTAATTGTATTTCGAATTAGCCCTTTATTTGGCATTGTGTTGCATGACTCACACTCTGGCTCATTTATAGATTTGATATCTGTTAAGACGACACACATCGAACTAGAATTTAGACATCATGTATTTGTTGTGTTCCATGTTTCCTCGTGATCATTCCGAAATTTCATATCCTTAGTGGTAATCTTTGAAAGGTAAAAAAACTTTTTGCATGATTATAGGTGAAGATGTCGTCAGAAAATCCAGGTACTCTCTTTGCAGACGAAATTGTATCTCGCTTGCCAGGATTGAAGAGTGGAAGGGTTTGGAAAGAGCAGCATGATCTCTTACTGCTGCGAGCGGTATTGAAGTATGTGTTTTCTGCTCCCTAAAAAGATATAATTTTCGATCCTTTTGAAATAATAATAGCTAGAAAGGAGGATGCAAGCTTTATATGGGAAACAAAGATAAGAGATACTTGGCCGTTCAATAAATATATATTCAGAAGTATACTTGGATGGAAATTTCATGTGCCAGTGGCAAATAATTTATGCTATTTTGTTTTACTTAATCGTTTGAAATAATAATTCAAGGCAGCATGGATTTATGAAGGCTGAAACTTTGTATTTTTCTAATACCCTTTGTAAGTAAAGCTATTCTCTCCTCCCCAATTTGTTTGTGCATTTTGGGGGATTCATTTAATGGACTCTCTTGAATCCATGGTTCTTATAACTTCCTCTCTCCCATTTAAGGCATAAAAGTTTATGAAAGTGGGGATTGTTAGAGCCTGTCATACATTGTGTAACTCTTTAACAACATATCAAGGCTACTAGTCTCAGTTGGATACTTTAACAACATATCAAGGCTACTCCCTACTTCCCACAAGGTTTTTCAGGAATCTACTCCCTCCGTCCCAAATTGATAGTCTACTACGAAACTACACGCAATTTTCAAACTAAAAAATAATGTATTTATCGAAATAATTTTTAAAATTTTTTGCACTGTATAAAAGTTCTCAATGAGATCTATCAAACAAGATCTATAATGCATATTTTTTGAGGTTCACATTAAAAGATATAAGCCGTTGAAAATGGCACGCAGTCCCAAAATGGACTATCATTTTGGGACGGAGGGAGTAACTCTTTAAGAAACATCATCATTACAAACTAAAAATAATTTAATTTCCCACAATATCCTTGATTTGACATCTTATATAAAGCCAAAACCCAAGAGTGTTCCAAAGGTGATTATGACTTAAAACTAAAAGGCAAAATAAGAAATATACCAAATTATGTCCATTGAAAAATCAAAATGGACATATAATGGGACAACAAAAAATAGAATAATGGGCCAAGAAAATGGGACGGAGGGAGTAGGATTTTGGATGTTTTTGGACAAGACTCTTCATTAATTGCTCCGTTGTTTGTGCAGTAAGTGCACCTTATTCCTTATGATCCCTATGATATGAATCCTTGTTTTACCTGCCCGCGTGAGTCGAAAGTGCAGGGAAGTTAGTTCAACTTCCCACATTGTTTAACTAAACACCTCCAAAACTAGTATATGAGGCTAGTTGGCCTTTCTACTCGTTGGCAATTGGTTTTGAGTTGAATGCTTTAACCGGGGTAAAAGGACAGTTGTGGCAATCTCTACCTTAGCGTCTTCTTTTATTTTTCGGAATCGAGACGATCCTGATCAGTCCTCTCTTTGCAAGCTCCATGTTTTGGTTGAACTTGTAGAGACCAAATCTTTGGCCAAAGCTCTTTAACATTGACATTGCTTTGGCAGGACTTGTCCACACTCCACAGTTATTTGTGAAACTATGATTCATCTTAAGAGCTCAAATTTTACATAACCTTTTCATCTACACAATATTTTTCGGATAAATCTTTTCAAATATAATGTATTTGGTTGGATGTGAAGGCATGGCTATGGAAGATGGCAAGCTATGCTTGACGACAAGGAACTGAAGGTCGCAGAAATCATTTGTCAGGAGCTGAATCTTCCCATTATAACCCTCACTGTCCCAGGAGCATCTCAAGCACAAGATGGTGCATATACAGCTAGTAGTGGAACACCTGTGAATCAGACTAATGGAACTGCTAATGTGAATGGTTTAACATCTGATGCTGCACAAGGTACACCTGATGCGGCAAATCTAGCCACAACATCTCAAGGTTCATCTGCGTTATATAAGTTCAGAGACATACAAAGAAGACTGGTTGAGTTTATAAAGAAAAGGATACTTCTGTTGGAGAAAGCATTAAATACTGAGTACGGAAACGAAGTCTTGGTAAGTTGAGTCACAACATCTATTACCTGCTTATTGTGTTTATTTGTGGATGATTTGTTGATAATAAGTTGGCACCAGTTAGTTGAACTCTGCAAAATATTCCTGTACATAAAAAAAGAATAAAAAGAAATGGTAGGAATAAGTAACGTTCTGTTTAGGTTTTCTTTCTTTGTTTTCCTATTCCTTGGAAGCCAAAAGCATGTCATCCTTTCTCTCGTCTTTGTAATTCTAATTAAATAAACCTAACATGTATGCAGACTGCTTGATGGACCTGCAGTATGCTAGTTCGATTACCAGTTATCTTTCGTTAAAAGGAAAATCCATGTTGTTTTGCTTCCATTATTGACGTTGCTTTTACTTGTTTTATTGTTTTTTTATTTTATTTTTTACTTTGGTAAGAATTCTCATGCTGGTATTCAGTTTTCATTTTTTCCGTAGTGTATCGAAATGTATCGGTTCATATCAAGGTCAGTACGTTTGGGCACATAGTTCTGGAAAACCATTTTCTATATGCATTTGTATTGATTGGATGAAAACTGTATGCATATCCAGCTGCCAACTATAGGTATCCATTTCCCTGTTTGGAAGAGTTTCCCGCCCAGTAGACTGCATAAATTGCATCATTATAACTTAACACTTCAATTAGATGAAATAACTATATTTATTCTCTCTTGTTTTCATAGGGTGAGCAGCAAACAAATGAAACTCCGAGTTACGAGCCGGTGGCGGAAACCAAGGTCATAGATATCCCAAGTCTGTGCTCTATGGAGATTGATGCCCAAACCATGAGTAATTTACCGCAAATAGAAGTGATTAGTAAGTTTTACTGTTTCATCGAGTATAATGTGTGAATACCTTAACAGATTACTTGACATCTTCCGAAAGAGAGAAATAAGAGACCTAGTTATGTTATGGGCCAAACCCATTAGTACTTGAATGATTGTTCCTGTAGGAGTACGTAAACTATAATGTTGTCAGTAAAAACCCATTGTTGCTTGACTGATTTGTACCTCTAGGACTAGGAGTACATAAGCTACTACCAAAAAGAAGTAAAAGCGTCTATACAGTGCTAGTAGTATGTCTTTGGTTTGTAACAAGACTTGCATATGTTGCTTGAAGAGAAACACACTTCTAGTAGAGATACCGAAGGCTCAACTCCTTCGATCAAGCTCGGACAATAGTGGTGTACATTTCTATTACGTCCATGTTTCGGTGAGCCAATGCTATTTTTGTCCTACTTAATTTGTATGGATAACGAGGTCCAGGATGCCCAGAGTTTTGGTGGTGTTCTTAAGATTATAAGCGCTAAGACTACCCGAGACCACCATAAGTGGAGAGTGAGAGAGTTGAAGCAGTCTTAGAGTGGGGAGAGAGTGGCCTGTCATAGGCCAGGTCTGTCGATGGAGGGAATTCGTTAGAATTGGAAGCGTCCGAGAGATTACACCATTCTCTCTCTCTCTCTCTCTCCATACAAATCAATCACAACCACGCACACTCAACTCCATTATCAAACCTCCCAATGCCCTAAATTAACTCACCAACCAGAAAAGCTGGCCTTGACTCTCATCTTCAGGGCCAACTCTATCTGTGTTTCCCAACCTAATTACCCACAATCCCCACCTCAATCAAGCTTACAGACAACAAGCTCGTCCCAAGCAGTGCTAAGTAGGTTGATACACCTTACGAGGTGTCACATCTCTCGGTAGAAAAAGGCCGCCCTCTGTTGTCGCAAAACTTACCAGAGGAGGGCTACCTGGAACTGTGAACCAAGCAGTTTTAAAGATACCTTCAACTCTAGCTGCTAATCCACAAGACCACAGTGATCGGCCCTCAACTTGAGTGTTGGGTAGACTTTGACTTGATTAGTTTACTGTAATATCTGTTGGCTTTAGATGATTAAATATCATCTGTATGTATGTCTTACTAATGGTCTTGAAAAATATATGAGAGTAATCCGGAACATGAATGAGGTGTCTTAAAGGTGGTATTGTTGCATTTGAGTTTGAGTTTAGAATGGTGAATACGTATATGCTAGCTTCAAGCTTCCTGTGAATCTTAATTATCTACGGACATTTAGATAACTATATAAACAAAAGTGGCGCCTCTTATTTTTTTCAAATTGAAACTTAGAGAATTACCAAATGAGATCCACATCATGTATTTCTATCATGGTGAAGGGACAGTCTTATTTAGATAACTAAAGCTGTAAATGCCTATTCCGTTTCTGCAGCTGATGAAGAAGTTTCAGCTTCTGCCTGTGATGATAATCTGGATCGTTTAAAAATGGCTGAGCTGTATAATGAGGTAAAAAATCTATATGTAGAATGCCAAAATTGTATGATTTGTATTGACATATGGTTAATAGCTGATTATGATGGTACCACCTCTTGCTCCATGTGAGAGGATATCTCATCCAGAGAATGATGTTTATGCTCTCTCTCTCTCTCTCTCTCTCTGTAGATGTGCAAGGTACTCAAAGAAAATGCCAGCGAATCAGTGGAGGCATATTTGGCAAAAAAACCAGCAGGTTTCCAGTTGAGGAAGAACCTCCTTCCGCTAGAAACCATTTACAAAGACATAAACAGAATCCTTTCTCCATTTCAACGGGATTCTTCTAGTTCAGAACAGAATGCGCTGAATGCAGATTTACAGTCGGAAAAATCCGCCAACATGGTTGGACCCAGTGCGCCATCGGCAGTGCAGGTAGTAGATGACTGCAAGTCTGGTTCTGCAATGACAACAGAGAGAGAGGTTCCGATATTGGAGCCAAGCCCAAAAAAAGAATCTAATAATAGATCAGCAGAACAAGATCTAGAAAAAGACAGGACCAGTTCTCCTCTTGATGTTCCTGCTGCGGACTCATTCACTCGAACCAGTGGTGATTTGGGAATGGAAGACAAGCAGCATAAGGCTGAATCTAGTAGTGAGGTCCCATCTGAAGAAAGTTCTGAGAAATCGGAACCTAGAGTTGTTATTTTGGAGGATTAGCATCATACAAGTTATTGGCCGAATTAACTGAAGCTTTTTAACTATTTTTTCTTTCTGAGGACCACAGAGGAATAATCAGTTTCAACATAATTAATAACATTCACAGTTTGACAATCAAAGAAAATCTTCTTAGACTCCTAAATGGGTATTGTTTTATCATTTTTTGTGAATCCTTTTAGAAAGTACTAAAAAAAACAAAAAATCCTCTCACCTTCTGGATGAATGGGTCTGTACCAGACTTCTTGAATATGGGTAGTTTTCTTTTATGGGTAAGTTCATAATCTATTATTTTATTTTTTTGTGTATAAGAAAATGAGGAGACAAACAGGTGGCGCTTCCCTCACCAGAACCTCGGGTCTTTTCCGTGTAAATGTTGGGTTTGCCGTGACATTTATGCTTTCTTTTTCTGTTTTTCTAATATGGGGGCTAAGTATTTGTTACGTTTGCTTGTGAATTCTCTAAGCGAGGGATGTACAATTGGGGTTGGCTGTATGAGTCATTTTCTTGTTATTTTGTTGGTCAATCTCCTCTCCTATAGTTCTACTCAATGAAATCGATGTGAAATCACTTTCCCCATCTGAGATTCTGTAAGATCGCTTACTATTGTTTGACAGTCAGAAGCTGCTTTGAGTTGAGAAGTATTCGTACAATCTCATCTCTGTGTGGAGTTTATTGCCAAGTGTTTGGAATTCACACGAACATGTAATCACGAGAACACCAAATTACTTTTCCTTTAAACGTGATGGTCCATCAGTCTCGACTCTCCAGAAAGTATTGGGCAAAGTACGGAAAAAAATGATTGATGTAGCCTGTGCTCGATTGATTAAGACAGAAGGCTTGGTGGTATGGTATGTGTAAATGTGAATCACATCTACCTGCTGCAGTGAATATCAGGCAAGGACGAAGGCTTTGCGGCTGCCCTCAGACAGACCAGTGTGCTTGCAATTTGCCGTGGACACAAGGAACAAGATGGTACTACCACCACTTCCTAAGTGATGAACTAGAATTGCTGATGTGCTCGCTTCTCTAGCTTTAACGGCTGGAAATTGGAAGAAGAAAACCCTGAGAAAATAGTTGAGGAGATAGACGAATTCCGTGACTGGCCGCACACACGGATTGAAGCAGGCAATTGACATGGGGCAGCACTCGGCCTACACTGAAGGAGCTCACCACCGTTTCTGATTGAAGAAGCAGCCTGTGCTTCGCCACTCGTTCTTCCGCCCATCAGGTTGCATACCTAATGCAGAGTATAGCAAAGCTTGGGTAATTAATGTGAGAATTGGTTTGCTCCAAGCAATGGACCTGTTTTCTCACATACTTTTCAGAGGAATGTGGAGTGAACTGAAGCAATGATTCGGGATTATGACGATGAGATTTATCATAGAAAGAGTTTTATTAATCACACCTAAATTTTCTTCTCTTTTTTTAACCCGAGAAAGAAAGAGTTTTATTAATCATAATGTCGAAGAGCCCAATGCCCTAACATCTCTCAATGCAAGAGAGGATAGCCATTCGGGGAAATTCTCCCTAAGTTTTGTAAGTATTGGTACGGTATACTTGTGACTCAAGACGATTGAATTGTTCCTCTCTAAAAAAAAAAATTAAATAAATAAATAATAACGAGGCTAGAATGCTTCTACTGATGGAGCTTTCAAGTCTGCCCACAGTATCAATTGTAATTTCTTTCCAATTCTACCCCCTCCATCCTATAAAGTTGGGTCCCTACGAAACTACTTGCAATTTTTAAACTACAAAATAATGTATTTACCAAAATAATTTTTGAGATTTTTTTGCACCTTTAAAAGTTCTCAATGAGATCTATCAAACAAGATCTATATTGGCTAAAAAATTACTCCAATTTTCATAAGTACATTATTTTTTAGTTTGAAAATTGCACATAGTTTCGTAGGGAACGCAACTTTATGGGACGGAGGGAGTATTATTACCATATCATGATGGGCAGTTGAGGCAGAATCCGTGGAATCAGGGATGGAGCTGGGAGTGCTAGTAGGGGCCGTCGTCCTTGCAAGGGAAAAAAAAATCTCTAGTGTTATATAGAAAAAAAAATTAAATTTTTTTCCTATGAATTAAAAACTTTTCTATGAATCATATTGGCTCGCCCCTGCGTACTAAACTTTCTTGCTCCGTCCCTGCATGGAATGGTTCAAGAGTGCGTCAATCCAAAAGGCCAAAAAAAGAAAGTAAAAGACAATTTGGTAAGAAAAAAAAACAAAGTTGTGGAACAACTTAGTAGTAATATATTAGAGAAAGACTACGAAATAAGGGGAATGGTATAGTTTCCATCCCACATAGGCTAGGTTAGAAACTAAATTGTACTCCACTTTATACTAGTTCAGTGCTTGTAGGGTAATTGTCAATCAATATGGGCGAGTTAGCCTTGATATCTCACCCACCATGGGTGGTCTAGCATTAAACATTGAAATTAGCTATTCTGTTCACTCCTCCAACGCCTCTAGTGCATGCCTCTTAATCTGTCACCCATCATGGGTGATTAAGTTTTTGGATTAACCACGCATCACATTCCCATGTACTCCTTTCGTCCCAATTTTATAGTCCATCGTTTCATTCTAACCGGATAAAAAATCGATTATATCTTTCAATTGGTAAAACATTCTATATACACTATCGATCTTGTTTGATAGATCTTAGTTTAATCTAATAAAAAAAAAGTTTTCAAAATCAGCTAAAACATTGTAGATTATGAGATACAACACTTTAAAAAGTGACTATAAAATTGAGCCGGAGGGAGTATTAAAAAATTTGTCTTTTTTGCTTTCTTCTTCAGTAATTTTTTTAATTGTTGATCATGTTTATATTATTTATGTTAATATTGTCATAACTAATGTAAATCTAACAAAACTTAGAAAGAGGAAAAGAGGAAAATTTAGTTAAAGACAAATTGGATAGTTTATTTTTGCTCTTTCTCATAAAAGTTATTGGCACCATTGATAATCGTAAATAAGGCTGTCAGACGGGTATCACGTAGCGGTATCTGTTGGGCATCTCGGTCATCCAAAAATATAATGGACGGTCCGGATTTTAAATAAACTATCCAATTTGTCCATTATATTTTTGGATGGCCGAGATGGGACGTAAGGGTACCACGTGATACCCTATTACCTTGTTTGCGTAATCATTGTTGGGACTAATAGTTCTGACCACAAAATACAAACCCAAACATTGGAAGCTCAACTGGGATAACTATTCCAATCTCATTCCTCAATCCCATGAAACGAACGACCCTTATTCTGATTAGAGTTCATTGTTATGTTACGTAACAGATTAACCTCAACGAACAAAAGCAAATACAAGCTCAAACTCGAGTAGCTAGTTTAGTTCATTTACGAGCCCTATTACTATATTTTGCTTTGTGTTACTAGTTATGTCATATGTTTTTTATTTCTTTTTTGTTTTCTTTTTTCCTCGAGGAAAGGCGAGTTTGGGCGCGAACTGTAGCGCGTCTCTCCCTACAATGAACAAATACCAATTGTCATCGAGTCCAATCACAAGATTTTTTAAAATCACTAATCACAAATCTGGACACAAGTAGTGATGATAACTCATGAAATTGCAGATGAAAGATTCAACAAAAACGAAAAAATAAAAAAGCAAATACAAGCTCAAACTCGAGTAGCTAGTTTAGTTCATTTACGAGCCCCGATATTAATATATTTTGCTTTGTGTTACTAGTTGTTATGTCATACGTTTTCATTTTTACGTTCCTAATGTTGTTGTTGAAGGAAAAGTACCTTCTCAAGTACAAGGCATATACTTGCGACTCAGACGAGGGAATCGTTGTCTGCGAATGAAATCAATTTTTTTTCCTTTACATACCGTTCTAACCATATCACGATGGGAAGTTGAGGCAGAATCTGTGGAATGGTTCGAGAGTGATTTCAAAAATTCTTCGCATCCCTTCTGGGACTTGTGAGAATAATAAGCTAGGATTTTTTTCTTCGATGGGAATAGGAATTTTTTTATTTCCTTTTCGTTTTCTTTTTTTCCCGGGGAAAGGGGAGCTTGGGCGCGAAAGGTTATTAATGTGTTGGGGTCCTTTCACGTTTCGGAATAATATACTCCACGTTATTACTATAGCAGCATATATTAGAGAGAGAATACGAAATAAGGGGAACGATATAATTTTTGTCCCACATAGGCTACGTTAGAAACTATGTTTTACTTTATATTAGTTTTGTGCTTGTAGGATAATTGTCAACCAATATGGGCGAGTTAGCCTTGATTTTTGGTTGACATGATGCTTGATATCTCACCCACCATGGGTGGTCTAGCACTAAACATTGAAATTAGCTATTATGTTCACTCCTCCAACGCCTTGTTATCTGTTACTCACCATGGGGTGACTAAGTTTTTGGATCAAACACGCAGCATTGCCCCAAATGTCTATAACAATCAAATTTTACTGAACTTCAATTAAACACCTAAATTTTACAAACGCTATTAAATTCGACACGTACAATCCTACTCCGTCAAACGGGCGCTGATTAGGAGGAACTAGGGCTAATTCCTACAGATTTTGTGTGTGTTTCTTTCCGCATTATTTATGGGAGTCGATTGTGTTATTAGCAATTAATGTTGAAAATGCCACCATGGGAAATCTCGTGGGTGCTGAATGAATCCCGGTCAGATTGAAAAATAACGCCTACTTGCACTTATATTGAAATAGAAATATTTACTCCAGGCGAATAACTTTTATGAGAAAGAGAATAAATAAAATATCCGATTTGTCTTTAATTAAATTTTCTTCTTTTTATCTTTCCAAGTTTTGTTAGTTTTGTTAGTTTTGCAGTAGTTTTTTGAGAAAATAAACCTAAACAATATAAAACATGATCAAAAAATATAAAAAAATTACCAAACAAAAATGACAATTTTTTATATATGTAACAGTCTCTAAAAGCAACACTCTACGTCCAACGGTCCAAGCATCCGGTGAGCAAGGATCGATTCCCAGGCTCCCTAATCACTCTTTCAGGGCATTTTTTTTTTCCTTTTTTGCTATTTATGGCTTTTTTTCCTCTCAATCCACAATTTTACGAAAACCATACTACTCAATTACTTTGTTAGAAATTTTACATTTAACAAACACAATAAATGATATAGAAGTGATATTTTCTTACATTTGATTAAAAACAAATCCCAATGGTGGAAACTTAAAAAAATAAGCGATCTAACAGGGTTTATTATTATTTTTTCACACAAATCATAGTTAAAATATGAAGCAAATTTTGTTAATTTCTTCAAAACAAACTCTTGCAATCATATCTTAAGTTTGTTGAATCGGATCGTGCTCAACATAAAACACTATAACTGGAGTTACATTTGCTTATGATTTTTTTGATATTTTTCAAGCTAAAAGTACAATGTCCTTGATATTTTTTTCTGGCTTCATTTTATTTTTTTGACTTAATGGTAAGCGGGCAACCAAGATTAGGATCGGGCTAGGGTAACAACTAATACTAATTCATTCGGCTCTCCCCCTTGGTTTTTACTTCTTCTTTTTTCTTACTTATTTGTTTTATGGATTTATCGTAGAAAGAGTTTTGCATTAGTAATTTGAGCTAATTTTGACTATATTAGCAAATAGTTACTCCCTTCGTCCCTTTTTAAATGTGTTGCCTGGGAATTCCAACTATTTTTCTCTCACATCAACTTTTACATCTACTTTCTATTACTTATCTTTATCAATATAATAATATCCACTAACTTTTTAAAAAGGAAGCTACTTTCAAAGGCAAAATAGGAAATGTATCCACTAACTTTTCAAAACACACACTTATTAAGGGACATCCTTAAATGGAAATGTACACACCATAAAAGGGACAGATGGAGTACTGTTTAAGCAGAAAATGTTCCATCATTAGCTTCGCACGAAAAGATTTCTTTACTTCGTCAAAATAATTTCACAAAACAAAAACTCATATGCACAACAAAAATATTATGCAGTTCAATGAAAGAATCAACGTAGACTTTGGTGGTGCTGTCATTGTTTGGTGGTAGGATAGGATATAGAGCGGGACACGGTATTGGTGGTCATGGACGGCTAGGGCTGCAAACGAATCGAGTCGAGCCGAGTTTTACTGTTAAGTTTTTAAAGCTCAGTAAAACTTAACAAGCTGTGCTGGCCTAGGCTTAACTCGAGCTTAAGTTTGTTCACAAGCCTTAAAGAGCCAACGAAAAAATATATTCTCACATAGGCTTAAAACAACAAAGGAAGTTTTACTTGTGCAAGTATAGATGTTTTATATCTCTATACTCTACAGTAAAATAGTTTCAATTTTAAAATAATATAGTGAAATAGAATAAGTTTCAAAAAAAATAATGCATTAAGATATCAAATTGGAATAAGAAATTATTTTATTTTATTCCTCTAAAAAGCAAACGAGCCTTATTGAGCCAAGCCTTGCCGTGTTCAGGCTTGTTTGTTAAGGCTTTTAACGAACACGAGCCGAGCCTCAATAAAAACTTAACGAACTCTTTTAGAGCCAAACCGAGCCGAGCTCATGAACGGCTTGGTTCATTTGCAGCCCTATGGGCAGCTATTCTTGCGATGGTGATGTGATCGTTGAGGATTCACTTTAGTTAAGGAAAATGTAACCCCAAAGTATGGAAGCAGGAATTGTTCACCCCATTCTTTGCTGACCACGAAAAACCATTTCCGTCACACTATATATATATTTATGTTTACCGAACGAACAGACCGCGTTCTTCATCAAACCAATACCAAAATCATCGTCTCTTATGCAGAGAGAACCTTCAATTCTTGCAAGTCTAAACAACCAATTATATGAAGTTCTTTCCAGAAGAAAAACATAGGCTTCTTGAAACAAGAAAGCAAGGTTCTAAAACCCGCTAGTCGCTCTTAGGGCGGCCGGGCACCTTCTACCTTCCAGGGCCAAGTATTCGGCGCCTAGTCGGGCAGTTAGTCGGTCTAGTTGGGCTAGTCGGCAAGGGGCCTTCTAGCACCTAGGCGGCTAGTACTCAGCCTTCTAGGCCTTCTTTTAGAACACTGCAAGAAAGATCGTAAAGGCGAGATAATATGCAAGTACTTGATATGAAGCGAAGGGAGTTCAAAACCTTCATTCTAATCATCATAAGAAAGCAAAAATACCTAGCATTAGACACCACTTAAGTAAGCAACGTTTGGGAGTAAAGTACCAGTACCACTTTTCTAGACGAACCTAGTGACTAAGTAGATAAAAGCAGGACGAAATTCTTGATGCCACAAAACCTCATCCAATGAGCATCAACACAATGCTGATCCTCCTGTTTTTAGGACTTTGGTCGCTAGCATCAATCTTCAAATCCAAATCCAGTCTCCTTCCCAATCAAAATCCAGTCTCCTTCCCAATCAAAATCCAGTCTCCTTCCCAATCAACGGGCTTATCTTCGTCCTGCAGCACATATATCGTACGGATAAATACCATATGTAGTTTGAGGAACAAAACAAACACAAAATCCTATTTGCCATGCCCTTGGGGAAGATTTTAACAGCATAATTCTTGAGGAGTTCAACAAATTTTATTTTTTCACTCCTAATAATATCTGATTGTTGGACTTTGTCGGTGTTTTCTCCTCGAAGGGATCAAATACTCGTTCAACGGGATACAAGAATCTTAGAATGTCAAGAAGACATTCAGAAAGAGGAAGAAAAAGCAGACAATGCTCCTGAGAGGGACGTCTATGCAAGGTCGGTGTATTAGCCGCACAAGATTTAGAGACAGTTTGAAATCGTGCTTGTATGTCCATGGGTAATTGCGAAACGATGGCGAAGGTAACACCGCCATTCAATTCTTTACTGGGCATGGCTGAGAGAGGAGGACGAGGAGTGAAAGGAAAGAAATGTTGATCAGAGAAGAAACCCTATTTATGTTCAGGCACTGAGAGAGAGGAGGGATTGAAAGGTGGGAAATATCCTACATGGATGCATAATTTTATAAATCTGTCTTCCTAATTCTTGTATCCTCTAGATCATAGACCAGAGTAGAGCTCAGGGTCTTGAACCAACTCACATATGTTGCCATATATATCTAATTTCGTACCTATTACTCTACAAACATATATTGTGACAAGGTTAGGTATTCATTTTTATGATGAATTTTTATCATATCTATGCACATATTCATTTCATTATAGTATACATTTCAATTAATAATAAAAAAAAGCAAACTCCAATCTTAATTTAAGCTTAAATTTTAAAAGTTTACAACATATCTTTATTATGTAGGTGCATATTTCTAATGTATTTTGAAATCTGGGCTGCGATTCGATCCTATTAACTATTCAGAAAATGTTCAATCCGATTCTCCATTCGATTCACAATTTGACAATCATGGTCAATATGATAAATATAAGATCACTGTAATGGTTTCACTACAAAAAATTACAAAGACACGATAAATATTCATACACAATCATGTCCAAAAAAGGAAATGACATTCAAACTTCTCTGTTTTCCCTTACTATGTAAAATTCACCGGAAATCTTTTGCATAGTTTTACTTTTTGAAACAACTTTTTAAAAAGGGCAATTTTTAAGTGAATGTGTATATGAAAACCAAATATGCATGAGAATAAACAAAACGTGAAAACTCCTAGCCCGAAGATGGTGGTAGTTGTCAAGACCACGTAAAATTGAAGAATGAGATGAAAACTACAGCTTTATCATCAGATTTGAAAACAAAATTCCTTGTAATTAACAATTAGTTGCAAAAGCAGTTCACATAACACGAACTATGGCCACTCTGTCCAAAGTGCCTCTACACACGGAATCTTCCATGACAGGCCGGAAAAGTAACTGAGACGAAACTATGACCCTGCTGTACTATTTTTCTTTTAAAAACTGGACCATACTGGCCGTTATGGCACAAGATTGACAATTCTGGTAGAAGCTACTCACGACGTGTTCATATATCTGATGATGTGAACAGACAGAACAGAGTTCAAGTAAGTTCACTAATGAATGTAAGCAAATATTTATTAAATTATATATATGAACATTTAGACAAAACATTAGCATGCATTGATTGGTAGTTAATGAACTTCCTCCTCTATCCATGTTGCTGAAAAAGTATACGTGGATTTATGAAACATGTCACTATGAAAGATTTTCCCTTCATAATCCAAAGACCAAAAATACTAGGTACACAACCATCCAATCGCAACCCGATTCACGACCCCTCACATACACGTTGGGCCCACCTCATAATTGTGTGTGGGCCCCACGTGTATGTGAGGGGTTGTGGTTGGATGGTTGTGTATGTAGCATCTCTCTTCAAAGACCAAGATTAATTCGGAAAGATCACTGAGAACTGACATGTTATGTGAATGATGAAATAAGCCATTCGAAACGGAAAAATTGGGGGTTTGGGATTACATACCTCTTTCATCATTGCACTCACAAGATCTTCCAAGCAGCCAACATCATCATATGAGTGACCATCCTGTGGTTTTGTTTGATGCATAATGTATTCTTGCTTCAGCTTTACTGTTGTCCCGATTGCTGACTGTTCTACCTCATTAGGCTGCATGGTTAATGGATCATATGGATTAGTTCGTCCAGTCATAAAATCATTTTTCCCATTGCAAACTGAACTCGAGTCCACCATATGACTGAATGGACCCAGAACACCACGAGGAGGGATCAAAGAATTCATCGAGGTGCACATCAGATTTTGGATATCAGATGGATCAGATTTCTTGACATCCCACCCTTGATTTGGGATATGACTCATATTTTCCTTAGAATTACGGCTAAATCTTGGGGCTGCTTGGGATTGTAAATCTGTTCTCAAAACAGGAAAACCAGCGCCCACTGTTGTGATGGAAGAAGTATTGACAGACTCGCACCCCTTATCCATGGGTACGGAGGAATTATTGTTTCCAAAGTGAGTTGAAATATCTTGATTGAAACTATCACTCCATGTAAAAGAGTTTGATTGGATCTCAGAATAAAGATTAGCAGGCAAACCATCGTTGCAACTAGCAAAATCTGGCAAACGCGCAGAAAATTCCGTATTTGAGGCCAACGTCACACCAGATTGATTTCCACATACTTGATTCCTTTCAATCCTTTGAGGCTGCCCTTTTAAAATCATGGGATTGTAGGGCACACCAAGAAGTG
The DNA here is from genome assembly GCA_036023075.1 of Gaultheria prostrata. NCBI lineage: Eukaryota > Viridiplantae > Streptophyta > Magnoliopsida > Ericales > Ericaceae > Gaultheria > Gaultheria prostrata. Next base: position 11,190 of record JAXBDA010000766.1, on the reverse strand, counting down.
AGCTCTTGGTTGAGCTTGTACCGTTTGTGCCTTCTGAGATGCTACAGGAAATGGGGAAAACCTTAGCAATATTATTAGCATTTGAGATCTCTCCGATGTAGCCAACACCCTTGTTATGCTGTACTTGATTGATTTCAAATGAAGCGGGCATTCCTTGAAGTATATTCCCATTTTGATTCCCAGGTATTAGAACCGGGTGGAACTTGGTCTGATTATCAATAAGGGTTTTGTTCAAGTTTTCCACATGACCTAATTGAACCATTCCTGAAGATGGAGAAATGCCGAGCATTCCTAGACCAGCTGCACTGTTCAATCTACCAAGCATTCCGCTAGGGTAGGGTAAGGACCTGACAGCAGTATTCTGAGCGGAGCCAACTAAACTATTGTTCTTCAAACATCCATTCAAAGGCAGATGAGCAGAATCTGCATTGCCCAAGGCTGCAAACATATTGGCTTGGTGGTTGCTACTAATCCTTCTCAGGTAAAGCCTGTATTTCTGCACAAGTTTAAACAAAAAACAATTAGTTTTCGGGAGACAAGGAGTTTAAGCCTTAATAGATAAGGATTCATGCCTGGAGGTGGCTTGCCACATTTTCTCTTGTGAGTGTCTCCACATTCATCATATCAAGAATCCTTTTAGGTACAGCCTCTGCATTAGAAACGGGCCAGTATGTCAAAGAAAGCTTTGTGTGTTACGTAACATATTAAAGGCATGGTCGAAAAATTACGTTGCAGCACCTATTTGGATACTACCTTCAGGCTCCAAGAGTACTTTACATTTACAAAATTAATAACAAGTAGATTATGGAATTTATTGGAGTCAAGAATCGGAAACTGCTAATGTATCTCTGGTTCCCAACGAACCAGGATAACTGAATCGTGCTGAATGACTCATAAGAGGATACATTAAGGTCGTACTCAAATCGAGGATTTATGTAATGATAACGAAAAAGAAATGGGAAAGTTGTCTATATAGGATCGGGAAATTGGGTAAGGAAAAGTCGTTATAAGAAATGGATCAATCTTCTTTTTTTCCTTACCATAATACTTGATCCAAATACATCATAAAGAAATGAAAAGAAAAAAACGATTCAGCTAACAAGGGGAAAAAACTTACTCTCAAAGCCCAATTGATTAACAGCTGCAACAAACTTGCGGTGCAAATCCACTGTCCAAACAACTCGAGGCTTCTTCTGCGTTGATGCTTCGTCGTTATTGTCTCCATTGTTGGCACGATCCTCGTCCTCATCTTCTTTCTGGTCTTTTCTCTTTCTATTCATCTTCCCATTTTGGTCTGAGTCCCCCGTTTGTCCTCCTTCACTTTCATGACAAGGCCTGTTAGAATTTTTCTGGTCCTTGGATTCAACCTTCTTTCTCCTTACTACATGCTGCCAGATATTCTTTAGCTCCTCAATTCTGATAGGTTTCAGCAAATAATCACAAGCTCCATGTGTGATACCCTTCATCACAAGCTTGGTATCGCCATTTGCAGATAACACTAGATACCAAATCAACAAGTTAGCACTAAACCCATAAAGCTAATCACAGCTGAAGATATATCCTGCATTTTAATCTCGAAATTTGAAAAATACAAACTCACACAAGTAGAGCAAATAGAGAATTGATTCTGATTTCTGAAGTTCTACCTTTTCCATAAACCCCAAACAAGTTAGAAACAGCGAAATCAAAATACTAGTCTGTGATCGTTTTCAATCAAGTTGAAACAGAAAATAGTTTAAGTATCTCATGAGAAAGTAACTCATAACAACCAGTCAATAACCATATGGATGTATTTATCAATAATGATCTGCTCCATTACAATCAAATGAAATCTAGAATCTATTTTCAGAATGCGAAAGAGAAAACAAATGAGTGTATTATGAAATGCTGCAGGCTTACTTATGACTGGTAGATCCATCTCAAGGCCCACAAGCTCAAGCAGCTTAAAACCATCCATGTCAGGCATATGGACATCACTGATAACCAAATCAAACTTGTTTCTATTTTCTCGCAACAAATTCAGCGCCGTGATTGCTTGATTGGTCGTCGTAACTGCAAATCCATTACCCATTTAGAAGCAAACTCAAATCCCCAACCCAAGTACTACAACGAAACGAAATGCAAAACTACAAACAAAATGGGAACTAAATCATATTTGAATAAATCATGGGATTGCATAGACCCAATGCAACTTACATGGACCATTACATCTACAAATAGTAATACAGATTGAACAAATTGACAACCCTTTACATAAATCAGAATTCAGGTACTTATCGAAAACAAACATCAGAATTTAGGTCAAAGAAACATAAATCTTAAAACCCACATCCAAAAACGAACAACAAATCTAGGAAACTTTTGGGGCGCGTGTGTGTGGGAGAGAAAGAAACGGATTGATTGATTTAGTTCTGTAGCGGATGTAAATTGTAGTAACAATTTATCCTTTGGATAGAGGAAATGAATGATTAGAGTTCATTTGGATTGAATACTGTGGCGAGAAATGCAGAGAAAAGTAGGGAAAAAAATATTTTCGATTGGGTCATTCCCCTTTCTCATCAAAAGTGGTCGTGAGATTTAGTGCGAAATAAACTCCCCTTTCTATCACACCCTTTCTCAAATGACGAAATCCCATCAAAAAATGTGAAAAATCAATGATACCCAGTTGGTAAAAACAAGAACAATCCACAAACAAATCTAAGAAACAAGAGAAAAGAATCAGAAAGAGAAAAGAATGGATCTCGAACCATGGTATTGGCATTTTCGGAGAGCAGTCTCCAACAGCATTAAGCAAGTGGGGTCGTCGTCAACAGCCAATACACGCATCCCCACCGGAAACTGATCAACGGGTTCACCGATAAATTCACCGGAAAATTGTTCGATCGTCATTCTCTTTTCTTTACTCAGCAGCAATCGCCAAAGGAAAGAGAGGGGGAGAGAGAGAGATAACTGAAGGAGAGAGGGAGAGTGTTTCTGCTTTTTAACAATAATTTGTTACAGTTAATTACGGGAAGGTCGATGATTGGTCATTTACGGGCTTAATGGAGAGAAAGTGAGTGAGTGGAATGAGTGATTGGCCAGTAATGGAAATCGTGGAGAGAGAGAGAGGGAAGGAATATTGAGATTGGAATCTCTGACTAGGCCAAAAAGGAAGGAGTGGTGAGTTTAAATGACGCTAGGGTCATTCTGCGAAGAGAAGGGTGAACGTTACCCTCATTCTAATTGATAAAAAAATATAAATTTATGAGATTAAGCACGCTCTTGATGAATTGAAAATTAATTAGAGTGAGGGTAAAGTGAACAGAAACAAAATCACACTCTTGATTTGATGCTTTCTCTCGTGTTTATCAGTGTTTCCTTGATCTGTCTACTTGCACAGATCAAGCATTCACCAATCGCGGATAGGGTCCACTTTAGAGTTTCAAATAAATGATTTATGCCGTTAATTAAATTTAAAATGGAATATGCTAACGTGTGGGCACACGTTAAGGTTGAAAAAATGTATTGAAATGTGTATAGAGATATGTAAAAGTGTATTGAAAAATGTAAAAGGTGTATTGAAGTGTGTTTTTTTTATTTGTTTGTGTGCTTATTGTGTGCCCATTGGACACACGTTAGCAAAACCCATTTAAAATAATTATAAATTGGAAAGATGGAAAATTGGATCATGAACTTACAGTTATTAGATTGTGTTGATTTTTCATGGTGCCACTAGAAAAATTATGTTCAATTTAATAAACGATTTAAATTATGTATGTGAGACTCCAAAGTGAGTCCACACGATGTCTATGCACGATCTGTGCTGGAATCGTATGTGTGCATAGAGTTTCTGCTCTGTCCTTAATTAAGATTCTATCGGCAACATTTTGCAATCTTTTATCACTTCTTATTGTATGAGAAAACTTTTAATACTACAAACGTTATTTTGTAACTCCCCTCGTATGTGTATATGTAGGTCCAACCCTACGTGAGAGACGCGTTACGAATAACCGTTGTATTGAAAACTTTCTCGTACAATAGAAGATTTTAAAAAATAAAAAGTAGTTATTCTTTTTCTTTTCTTTTTTATCATTCGTTACTCCTAATCTATTACATGGGGGAGGGGGACTCGATCCCGGGATGCAGTGTGGGGCGTCCAAGAGCTTTACCGCGTAAGCTAGCCACCACTTGCAGTTAGTCCAATCTTTCAATTCTAGACTTTTTATTTATTTAAATCTAAGAGGCACACACATTTTGGCATTAGAGAGGAGAAGCCAAAGTAGAGAGGAGTTTGTTGACTTCTTATTTTTCACTTTTTCCATTTTGATTTTCACTAATAGAATCAGTGTAATTTTCTTATGTGGTAGAGTTTCCGGTACCTATTCGGCTAACTCAAAAAAAAAAAAAAAAAACCAGCTTATTCCTAAAACCGAAGCAGTCACTCTCTCACAATACATCACATAAAAAGTCGTGAAAAACCAAAAAACCAAAAAACTCTCTTAGCAGAACACCAAGTATAATTACAGTGTTTTCATGTAATTTCCTAGTGTAATAGGCATTTCGACCAAACCACATAAATCTTGGTATCATTGTTGTGCATGTGTGTCAATGACCCATGATTACTGGCAGAGAAAAATGTTGAAAATACCACAAAATAGTAAAATTTTAATCATCTAATACTCTCTGTCCCGAGATGATTTTTCATATTTTACTATTTAGATTTTTTAATTTTTGTGTATAATTTATAGTATTTTCACAGCTTTAAAATACTTTTCTAATAGATAAGTGAAATTTATCAAACAAGATCTATATAGCATACAAATACTTTTAAAAAAAAAATAATAGGTTTCTTTTTTAGCTGTTCAAATAGAGAAATATGGACAGTTATTTTCAAATTGAGGGATTATCAATTTATTGACCATCCATGATTTTTTAGATTTTCAATCACAAATCCTGTTATTACTTACAATTTTATCAAGTCATTAATGCCATCAATTCCCTCAACCCTAAGATTAATTTACTTTTCCATTTTTTTGATAACTTTAAAAAGAACAAAAATTCAATGTGTGTGTCTGCCAGGCGTACGCAATATGCATGGACGGTGCATCTCGACCGTCCGTGCTTGCTTTCGACGGTCCGGATTTTAAAAAGATTGTCCGGATTTTAAAAAGATTTTTACATGTAAGAGCCTTTTTAAAATCCGCACCGTCGATTCCGAAAATGGACGGTCCAGATGCATTCGTGCGCGTATGTATGCGTAGCCGGATTGTAAAAAGAAATAGGTCAGTGATCCAACAATTTGTGGAGATCAGCTAAATATTTCAAAAGGAGATATCGATCCCCCTCCCACCCTATCCCCTTCTCAGGCAATCCTCATATATCTAGAAAAAAAAAAGCTTTTAAATAGGTCCAGGAGGGATGTCAATATGTTTATGCTTTGTCAGGTCAAACATAGTGCAAAATTAATTTTTCTAAAGTTAAATTTTATCCTCATGAGTCTGATCGCTACCAAGGTTCATGCAATGCACTAATGTGCTACTACGGTGTGTAATGCGCCGTAGTAGACTTTATTGAGATTTCATTATTGTGATCTGAACCATTTTAACTTGTACAGTTCATTGCGTACGTAGATAATACAAAATAAATTAATTTGATCGAAAATTATTAGTCTATTGGTCGGACAATACTAGTTTACCAAATAGATGGTTACTAAATTCCAAAGTTATAATTGCTCTCCCCCTAGGGTTTCACCACCCTAATGCGGCGGGGATTGATAAACAAGAGTATGACAGTACATCAAAAACTATTTTTATCGTTCCACAGAGGATCTAAAAACCAATCAAGAGGTCTCGCTTCCCAAGTACAAATACCAGGAGCTCGCAGACCCGAAATACCCAAAGTTGCCAAAGTGTGTGCAACTACATTTGTCGATCTATGAGTAAAAAGAAAATCACAAATCACAAATCCGATCAACTTCTTGGCAAAGATCATTGATGCCAACTTCCACTTCCGTAGGGCAAGAACTTTTGCTACAAAAAATCTGAGTCAACTGCTGCGGGTCCTCTTCTACCATTAGCGAATCCAAACTAAACAAGTTATAAGGTGTTCCTAAATGCCTTGTTTAGTTTGGATTGGCTAATTGTATTTAGGAACTGGACTGCAACTCTGCAAGTGTTTAGGAACACCTTATAACTTGTTATAGGATGGACTTATAGAGTGAAACATTACCTATAGTGGACTAGAGGTTAAATAACCCTTTTAATAATTTAAACCGTTTATCTTGTAGATCCTGGTGTAAAAATTGTTGGAAATTTCTCGAAAATTCGGTGTGAATGAAAAGGGGTGTCGGATGGCCTCTCAAGGCAACCGATTACATGTGTTTATGGCTGGTTATTAGGGTGTTTATTGCTAGTTATTACACCTTATAACCTCCCCATGATGTGAAGATAAATTGCAGAATTTATTAGTGAATTCATTGGGAAGTTACAACCTCAATTCAAATCTGGTTTATTGTTGAAAGTTACAAAATTCATGCGTAATTGATTTGCTCTATTCAATCCTGTATTGATGGAGGAGGCTCCTCCTTCACTTATTCAAAGGCAGCTTTAGCCTCTGTTTTCATCATTAGATTTTCGTGCTCAACATGCACTCCAGAAATTTGTCTTTGAGAGAGAGAGGCAGACGCAAGCCAGTTTGCCAAGGCAACCGACGGAGGTGTTCCGGCGAGTGTGGTTCTAGCCGTTTTATCTTGAGACGAAGACGTCGGTGCATCCTACAACACCCACGGTAGGCGGCAGATCTTTGTTAAGGAGACTGTGGTTTCACAGGACTCGACTCGGTTCAAACACTGTTTTTATTTCGTTCATGTTATCTACATTTCAGTTCTGTGTATGTAAATTGTATTTCAGTTTATATTAATGAAATTGTATTTTCTGAAATTCTGTGATTGCCGGATATTTTTTCCAACAAAAATAGTCCATAAAAATATCGAATATGTACCGTTCTTTCCCTTAATAATTTGTATAGTGCCAATTCATCAAGATGGTGGAACTCAATAGTAGGCCTCACCGCTTCTCTCTGTTTGGTCCAATTCTAGGAGCAAAATCATTCATTTATTTATGAAATGGTCTTATTTGCTTAAGAAAAACAAAAAGAAATAAATACTTTTTTCGTCTTAAAATAATAGTTCCTCACGAAAAGACTTGTGATTTTCGAATAAAAAAATGAAATAATTATTTATGTAATTTTTCTAGTTTATTGGCATTAAATTAAAGAACTCGATTATTTCCTTAATATGGATGCAGAAAAATGCAAAAAATTGATAAACGAAAGCATTTTACTCGCAAGTGGTGGCTAACTCATTCGGTAGAGGTCTTGGATGCCACAAACTGCATCTCGGGTAGAGTTCTTGGATGCCCTACATTGCATCTCGGGATCGAGTCTCATTCCCCCTCTCCCCCATAGAGTAGATTAGGAATGACGAATGACAAACAAAAATAAAGTATTTTATGCTTTTATTCGAATATTGCACATCTTTTTTAATATATATATATATATATATATATATATATATATAAATATATTTTGAATTTGAACTGTAAAAGGTTGATAAATCAAGTTATGACAGTTTGACTCAGGCCCCGTTCCACTAAGACAGTTTTGTTTCAAAATTGTCTTAGTTTTTATGTTCACACTTCTTTATATGATGTATTGTAAGAGAATGATCTGTCTGGATTTTTGAGAAAAAATAATTTTTGAAAAAAACTAGTTGGTGGAACGGGACCTCTCATTGCCAAAATTTTTACTCGGCCGATTACGACTACAAATTTCCAATCACACAACTAGGAAGCAAGCAATAGGAACGTTTTGGGGGGGCCATATAAGTTTAGAGCACGCGTGATCATGTGGGCTTCTGTTGGCAAAAGGCAGCAGATTTTTGTTTTCCAAAACCCTTTTCTTTGTTGCCCGCTTTTCAGTTTTGATGCCTTTTTAGGCCCCTACTTTTTTGTCCTCATGGTCATCATCTATTATGGGTGTAATAAAACAAAACAATACAATGTTTTAAGAAAGAAAGTGTTCAGTATAATTGAAATGCAACAGAAAGGTTTAGTCTGTTTCGTCTGTAAGGGCCCGATTGGATGCGGGATAGGTTTTGATGAGATTAAATAGTATGGGGTATTAGTTAGTAATGGTGGCCCACATTGATGTGATATTTATGGAGGGAGATTAAATAGTACGTGGTTTGGATGAATTTGTGACAAATTGGGATAAATTTGGGTGGATGACTTATTTGTCCTTGTGCATGGGTTATATTAGATATTACGATAAACTATACACATAAATACAAGACTAATTAAATTAAGTATATTTTTCAATAAATATGCTATTATAATTCCTTTTATTAATTATATCTAAAGTTAAAAGATTTAATTATTACTTTTTAATTATTTATTTTAATAATGTTGTGTACACCCTAATTTTTTGTTGTTGTTGTTGTTTTTTTTTCTAATTATGCATTTTGTACTTATAATAACTAATTAATAATTTTTATGTTATACCCCAACAATGTCAAATTCTTAAGTATAAAGTTCTAAATTTTTTTGGTTGTTGCTTGAGTATAAATTTTGTTCATGGTTATTTATAGATTAAACATAAATTTAATTATATAAATAAAAGACGAATTAAATAAATTATAAATGTCAAAATTGAAGCTATTATAATTAAATTTCATAATTAAAAAATCTGAATTTTAAAAAACCTGTTGAAAAAGCACATGAGTTTTTCTTTTTTAATAAAATTGAAGGGGGATAAGGGGGGTATTTGGGTAAATTGGCAAGGGTATTGGGGTGTATAAATTAGTAACGGGGTGTTATTAAATAGTGAGGAGGGAACGGGATAGAGGGGTATTATTTGGAGAGGGGTATTAAGTTATCCGGATACAATTTTCGTTTCCAAACCAAGTATAATTTCGTGGGACCGGGATAAGAAGAGGGGGTATAACTTATACCCAGTGTAACCCCCAGCCAAACGAGGCCAAGTTTATTCCCCATACAATTGATTAGAGTTCAATTTTTTGGGTTAAGTTACACGAAAGTAATTTGTTGTGAGTCCCAATGTCTTGGTGTGATTGGCATGCCTTTAACCGGCTCGAAGAGGGAATTATTTGAAATTCAGTAAGAGTCGATTAGATGTCCATCAAGAGTCACCGTGGGAGGGAGGGATATGCCAAAATTTAAGGACCTAGGGTCCCTGTAGTTATCCAAATTACTATAGCTTGTAGTGATTTCAGTTGTGAGCCATCTATAATTTGTATTTTGGATCAAAATTGTTTATTTTTTTAAGAATGTTGAGCATATTTTGGTTACAAAAAATTATGATCATTGCAGATTGGTAAATATAAAATTGAGAAAAATTTGTCTTACTTTTATTGTCTAATTGATATTTGTCATTCATTTTCGAAAAATAAATGGTATCCGACCATGTGGCTACCATATCCAATTTATTCAATTTTTTACAAAAATGTTCTACTCAATATTTCCGACAAATGAATGATTCCGATCCCAAATACAAATTATATAGAGTCGTGACTTGATGTCACTACGGAGGCCCAAAATCCAAAATTTAATGCCTTGTTTTGACTACTGATTGAGTTGGCCCCTACTTTTTATCCAAAATTTAATGCCTTGTTTTGTCTACTGATTGGGCCAACTTTTTTGTCCTCATGGTCATCTATTATGTGTGTAATAAAACAAAACAATGTTCCAGTGGTCGGTATAATTGAAATGCAACAGAAAAAGCCTATGTTTAGTCCGGCCGGTGAGTTTTCTCCCATGCAATTGATCAGGATTCGAATTTTTTGATAAGTCATAAGAAAAAAAAATTCTTTTAAATCCTCAAATTCTGGTGTAATTGCCTACATTTGACCAGATTGCAGAGAGAATATTCTCGCGGAGATATGCATAAACTGGCAGATCGTATAAAAACAAAAGAAACATTACTAGTAGAAAGAGTCAATTAAATGGACTTGAGGTGGGTGTTGTGCACTCCTCGGCTGTCCGATCATGTTTTGGACGGCCTGAATGCATTCGGCAATTTTAATTTATTTTTGATTTATTTTTATCGGTAAAAAATCAAAACACATCCGGACCGTTCAAAATACAATCGGATGGCCAAGGAATGCACAGCACGGTGCATAGCACCCAAGTGCATAACACTGATCCCATTTCCCATTTAAATGTCCATCAAGAGTCACTGTGGGAGGGAGGGATATGCCAAAATTTAATGCCTTGTTGACTACTGAATTGAGTTGGCCCAAGATTAGGCAATCGGAAATGTGTTTCCCCAAAGCAACGAGTGTTTTGTCTTTATTTGGATTATTATGGGATTGGACTGAAAACTTAGGCCAATTAAGGCCAGATCCATTAAAATTGTGTTGTTGGAGTCTAAAAGTAGGAAGAGGGGAGATTTCACTTCGTTTTTCAGGAATTTGCAAGTGAATTAGTAGTTTTTCTTGGGTAAGTTCAATTTTATTTACGAACCACAAAGAGAACCTTCTATCCCGGGACCACAAAGAGAATCTTCTATCCCGGGACCAAACTGTAGGAATACAATCATCCAATCAACAACAAGAGGACTAGGCAACTGCCTCAGCCCCTAGACCTACTTAAGAATGGGGAAAACAAATCCCAGTTTGTACAAATAACATTTTTCCAAGAACAAGGAAATTTTCCCATCCCTGCCCCTAACATTAGCAAGAATGGCAGAGGAGATATCAGCCCTGGAGTTTCCTTTCTAGCCAGTTTACACAGCGAGGTTCTAAGGCTTTTTCCCTTGTAATGGAGGCAAGCCCAGCCAACCTCAAAGTCTCAATCACCAGGGCTTCTCTGAATCTAATTCCTCCTGAAAACATCAGCCCAACCAATAGGAGAAAAACTTCAATAAAAAAAAGTGATGAGCATGGTTTTCATCACATTGGTAGCATGACACACAAGTAGTGGGAACAGTCATCCCCCATTTCTTGAGTTTATCATTTGTGGCTAACTTTTCCAAGCAAATAAAGGGGAAAATTTCAAAAAAATCCCTGATCTTTCACCTCAATGTCTCATAAACACCTATCCTTTGACTTATTTCAATTAGGCACCTATCTTATTCACCCGTTATTAAATTGGGCACCCGGCCCAATTACCGTCAATTTTTGGACGGAAAGTGCAC
>JAXBDA010000765.1:0-71883 GCA_036023075.1 Gaultheria prostrata | reverse complement strand
CCGAGTCTCAGTTGACCCGTTGGCGCTTGGGCGCGATAGGGAATAAGGAAATAAAGTTGCGCCTTCACTAACACCTGCGGGTTTTGGTGAGATGGTAAGCGCTTGATCCTAACAAGTGGTATCAGAGTCAAGGTCAAGGGTTCAACTCTCCTGGATATATAGCATGCTGCTTGCAGGCAGGTGCTGGAGGGGGGATTGTTGGGCGGAGGCCGGTGGGCCAAGTCTAGCATCATGCCGGGGCGGAGGCCAGGTGGGCCGAGTCTCAATTGACCCGTTGGCACTTTGGCGCGATAGGGAATAAGGAAATAAAGTTGCGCCTTTACTAACACCTGCGGGTTTTGGCGAGATGGTAAGCGCTTGATCCTAACAACCACAACAAGCACCAAGGGTTGTCAAGGTCAAAATGTGTTACGTTGTTACTTTAACATAACCAATGGTTTCTTTGGAACCTACGGACAAGAAACGAAGGGAAAATTAAAAGAAAAATTCTCTTTCTTTGTTTGGTTTGAGAGGAAAACGGAAGAAAAAATAACAACACTAAAGCTTAAGAACAGTACCAATCCATGGCATAAAATATTTGGAACTTGTGAAAGGAAACCAAAGGGAAGAAAAATAATTACGAAGGTAGGTTTAAAATACAAGTGTCTGACGTACCAATTTCATATTTGTGTGGAAGAAGAATGATAGGCTATGTCATTTTTATATCCAGCCACCAGTTTTGTTGGATTATTAAACATCAACAAAATGTAATTTAAAGTATTGTTGCGAGACTTATAACCAAATGCCATATCTAATCTCATATATCAAAGAGGAAGTAAGTTAAACACATGGAGAGCATCGAAAAAATATTCCAGTGCCCTTTGTCTGTCTACCACGTGGCTATGCCGCAAAACCAATAACCATTGTTTGCCCAAAGTTGTTGGTAATATTCTACCTCCAACGCAGCTGTAATCTCTCTCACGGTACTAAACAATCACATATTACTTGAGGTCGCAAGTGACCACACCACATTAATAGCATTATTAATGTCTCTCTCCTACTCAAGAAACTCACTTCAAGAACAGATCTCTCTCACACACACATCCACACAAGGAGATATAAATAAATCTCCTTCAAGTACACAGCCCATACGATTCTGTACTGCTTTCTAGCCATTCCAGCTGTTGTTCTTTTAAGTGCTTTGCTTATGGTTTGGGAGAAATTTTTCAGTACCGAGCGGGTGCCTCGTGGTGTCTGGTGTGGTACCCGTAGCGCCCCATCAGAATCGTCCATCTCATCAATCAATGGTATTTGAGGGAAGAGTTTATTTAAAATCCAAACCGTCAAACACATTTTTGGACGGCCAAGATGCGTGCCGAGTACAGCCAAGTGGTACCCTCTTGGCACTAAAATATTTCTTATGGTTTGGATACTTTCTACGAAGTTCTAGGCATCTCTCTCTCTCTCTCTCTCTCTCTCACACACACACACACACACAGAATAATGATAAACATTTTTCCTGTGAGTTGGTATTAAGTACTCAGCCCTAAGTTTTCTATTTTACATTTGTAGTTTCTCCCCATTCCTGTCGTTCTTTCAATATTTCTTTTGTTATGGTTTGGATACTCCTCTCTCTCTCTCTCTCTCTCTCTCTCTCTCTCTCACACACACACATATCACAGTCATCCATCTCATCAATCGTAGGTCTTCTAGGGAAGAGTTTATTTAAAATTCAGACCGTCAAACACATTTGCTCTGCCTTTCCCTTTCCCCAGTTTTTACTTTGATCAATACAACTTTCTCGTGACAGAAACCCATCATAGGGTACGGGGTCTAGCCATCTCTCAACTCTTTTGTGTAGTTTTCCTGATGTTAAAGCTTACATAGTACATTAGTACTACTTGGTTTGTGTTTTGAGGAAGAAACCACTGTATTCCCCTAAATTATGGGATTGTGATTCTCTTTTCTGTCACCAATCAAAGGGATGACCATTCAATAAAAACTTTTCAAGAATCTACTCCATCCAACCCACTAATAATACTAGTACTTTTCAAGAAACTACTCCCTCCAAGGCTCCAACCCATTGAGGCATGTAAAAATATCCGTCGCACCTCGTTGTCTGGATCTAGGGTGCCAATTTCGTTAGAATGCTAGGTTTTTCCCGCAGCTGCGATACCCTTTCATGCTCGAGTCCCTTTTAATCGTTGTAACTCTTTTCAATTTATTAATAATTCTTTTTGCCGATCAAAAAAAGCAACAACAACATCGGTCGCAGCTAAAAGTATTGGAACTATATATAGAAGGTACATAAGAATTGATTTTGAGGGCGTCAAATATTTCTGGAAATAATTTTTGACAAAAGAAAATTTTAGAATGCCTAAATCAAGGGTAGCGGTCGAGTATGTAACAAATCGTTACGTAACCGGTTAATAAACATGCAATTTTCCACTTTCACCCTTATCGTCCTATATTATTTTAGATCGTGTTTAGTTGTCTATTTGTTTTGGGTAAATTGTTTAGTTGTCTATTGTTACTATTTCAAGCATCTCGAGATCATCTGCATTTTCTGTTTTGTTTTCAACGGATGAACAGCATTAACATAATTAATGAATAAAAGTACATTATTTATCGGATCAAGTAAAGCCTGTAAAGGTCACGACTGTTCAAATGTACTAGCAACATAAAAGACATGGAGCAGTGATAGACTTCAAAGAAACCACAGTTATTGTAGCATTACATATCTGGATAGTCTGCTGACTCTGCCAAATACTCTTTTTTGGAAACTTAAGGACGTGGAAAAATAGAGAATAACAAATAATTAAGATGGAAAGTATGAGAAAAATGTAGAAAACAATATTTTGTGCTCAACACTTTATTTTTCTATTATCTCTCTTTTTTCCTCCTCAAACCAAAAACAGATTTTTTTATTTTTTTTCATTTTTCTTTTCCTTCCCTTTCCTTCCCTAGTGCACTATCTAAATTTGGCTCCTAAAAATGACTCTTAAAGTAAACATATAAGCAAAAGTATGGTCCAATTCATAAAATCAACTCTTTGCTAAAATCTTGATTTTAGGAAATGGGAAACAACCTCAAAATGGGTTGACTTTAGCAAATGGTTTCCTCATTATGAATTTTTCATTTTAGCAAATGAGAAACAAGTTTGTGTGTTAAGGATTTGCTAATTTAGGAGTGTGATAGTACTCTAATTGGACTCTCTAAAATTGGCTCCTAAACTATGTTCTAAAGTTTATTTATAAAATTGGCTCCTAAACAATGTTCTAAATTTTATTTATGTAGACAAAAATGTAAGTGGATCCCACATACCCCCTCCCTCTTCTCCTTCTCTTTCTCTCTGTCCTCCTCACTCCCAACTCCATCCCTAATGTGGTAGGAATCATCCTTAGGAGCTTCTATAGAGAGCCTATTGAAGACCACAATTGAGCAAATGAATTGTTAAATATTAGAAGTCTCATACCTAGAAGCTATTTAATAGCCCATTGTGGATGCCCTAGTTTCAAACAAACCCTAATTAAACTCTCTCTCTCTCTCTAGATCTCTCTCTCTCTCCCTCTCTCTCTCTCTCTCTCTCTCTGGAATTCATCGGTCTGGAATTCATCGGCAGGCAAACGTGTACTTCATTAATTGATCTAAAAAAATGCAGTAAATGGAGAGAGAGGTAATTAGTGATCATTAACTAAGTAAAGGATTTATGTAAGAATTTACCTCGAGCTGGAGTAATCAAAAAGCCTCCCCGTGGAGGAGAAAACAATAAGAGCAATCTCAGCATCACAGAGTGTTGATAGCTCTTTAGCCTTCTTGAATAACCCTCTTCTCCTCTTTGAGAAAGTCACCTGTCTCGCCGTCACGTTGTCAATCTTCTTTATCTCTATTCTTTGCCTCACCATTTTTACTGATTTTCTCCGCCCTCTACAAAATCAAACAAACAAAATCCATCACTCAACAAATCTTCAGATGCATAAAGCAAATATTTTGTAACAAATCCTTTTAGCTAGCAAGAAAAACCTGATCAAATTACCTATATAGGGATATAAAAACAAACCCTTTTTCTATAAATGGAAACAACCAAACCCTTTTTTATCCATTAATGGAAATAAATAAAAAGGGAAAGTGGAAAGTATGATAAAATTTGTTTGGAGGGCCAAATTTTTGGATGAACAAAAATAAGATAATAAAGCCATTGACACTGAATAATGAAGTTAAAAAATGGAAAAGAAAAAAAAAATCCATTTTAGCACTACAGTAGATGGAGATCGATGTAGAGATGGAATTTGTGCGTCTGTAAATGTTTTTAAAAAAAAAATGAGAGAAGATAGTTGAAAGTACGATATGGGTATTGGTTAGAAAGAAGAGTACTGATGTGAATTAGAGGAATAATTTGTTTGGTTTGTAAGAGATCAGGAATAATATAATGAAACCTAATCATGGAGAGAGAAAGCCAAAAAAGGAAGAACCTGCAACAAAACAAGAGAGAGAGAAAGAGGAAGAGCTGAAAGGGAAAGGGGAAACTTACCCAATATAAGCTAATTGATGATGAGGCTGGAAATTGCACAAGTGGGAATTAATAGGGTTTTGGGGACTTTCTTGATATTTCCTTTCTCGGATATTGGTTGGTGTGCTTTTTGGACGATTCACAAAGCACTGAGATATAAAGCCACCAATGAAATTTAGAGAGAGAAAGAGATAATGAAAACTCCCCACGAGAGGGAAGAGAGAGAGTGGCAGGCATGTAATGAATTTGGGGTATTCGTAGTGACTACATTTCGTAGCGACCTCAATTGTGGGCGTACTCTATAATCTGTATTTAGGATCGGAACCGTACGATTTGTTGGGCACGTTGAGTATATCATTCCTGTAAAAAATCAAATTAATTGAATATTGGTAGCCATATGTTCGGGTACCATTTATATGGATGGCCAATATCATTTGAAGAATGCACTTTAAGACAAATAAACTGTTCAAAGGGCCTACAATTAAGGTCACTACGGGAATGTAGTGACTTGGCTCACTACGGGAACCTCATTTCCAACGTGTAGTGAGAATTTCGGTCATCTATTCTTGTTTTGAACGGTCTGAATTTTAAATAAACTGTTCGTGTGAATGGTTTATTTACGATCTGGACCACCCAAAACATTTTGCACGGCCAAAATTTACTCACCACAGGGTATAGTTCCTGTAGTGACTACAGGGTCCCGCTCCCTTACATGTTCCCCATTTTTGTTAGATTCCTTTAATTAGTAGCTAAAGGAAGGGTAACCAAATTGGTTTGGTAAAAATAGTAGTTGAGAATTGGTTTGGGAATAGCAATGGAAATCAATTACGTCAGGCTCACCCAAATAAAAATGTACTCCAACGTCACACTTAACTACTAGCTCACCCAATTAGGTCAGGCTTTTTTTTTTTTTTTAATTGGGTAACTTCCGTTAAAATAATTACTAGCTGATGACTACTTCGGCCTTTTTGTTAGAAGTCAAATTTTTAATAGGTATAAGGGGAATATAGATAAATACTGGATTTTTTTGTAACTATTTTTTTTTGAACGGCATAGAACATTTCATTATGATAAGGATAAAAATAAAATCATCATAATAGGGAGAGCAATGCATTATACACCCCTAGTGTTGTTACTCGCAAAAATTTATCCTACCTTCCAATCACTCGATTTTTTTATATAAAAAAACTAACAAGGTGCAATTTTTGTAACTAATAATGACAAAGTTGTAATCTTGAAGACGAATATGGAGGGAGATATTTGAATATGGTGAGTGGTGTCTAAATATTATTCCTGTGCTGGGAGGAGACTGATGTAAATATTCTGCGTATCAGCATACAAAACATGAGATACAAAGGAGAGGCGAATTGTTTATCCAGTCGGATTCACAATACCCTGTCCATTAACAATCAAGGCAAGTATTAGATTGGGAGTCCTACCTTGTTTGATGCTGGTTGCAATTTTTAGGGATTGAGATCGGGATTGGTAGTGAAGAGGTTCATAACCTCCCTTGTTTGATTTGCTCCCTACTAGCTAGGCTAATGAATTGGTACTAACTTGTTTGGTTTATTGTTATTACGGTGGGGTTGTATAGTAACAATGTCAAAACTGCTCTTACTAACTTTCTTCCCTTTTTAATATTTTGAATGTTTCAATAATTATTTTCTAACAGTCATTACTTATTTTGTAGTTTTTTGTCACTAATTTATTTTTTTTATTGTTTAAGTATATCTTTATTCATATTTAAAAACTAAAAATATGATGTAGTCATTTTTATTTATCATTTATTATTAATAAAAAAATATGATGTACTCTTTTCCCTTGCCTTAATTCCCTCACAAAACTCATCCAACCACAAATTAACTTATTTTCAATTATGGCATTTTTTTTTTGCAAGACAATTATAAAACACAATCAATAAAAACATATCATCACAAAAAATATAAATCAATGTGAAATGCTTAGAAAGAAAGACAAATAAGATTGGCACCGTAATGTAATATTTCAAACAATATTAGTTTTTTAAATAGGGGCAAAGTTGCACTTTCAAGCATAGTAAGTCCGGACTGGACTAGAAATAAATTTCTGTTGCTCATGAAAAAACACAATTGGGCCCTCTTTAATGGTTTAAACCACTATTTTTATTGTCTTAATACATTCAACAAGTTTTTTTAACTTGTTATATTGTCAAAATATCATTATTTTTTACAGTTATAAGGAGAGATTGAGAAATTAATATTAAGCTTGAGCCATTTCTTCTTAAGCCCGTCATGATACAATTGTAAAAATTTCATTGAGGAAATTGAAATAGAAGTGGAAGGGATGATAAGGGTTACTCTATAACTTATCCTGTGACGTTTCGCTCTCCTTGGACAACATTCGAAATAGAAAAGTACTAATCAAGGAGGCCGAAGCAGGTTTCGGTATTCAAATCCCGGTGGATGACCTGACGCAAATTCAAAAGATGGACGAAGTCGATCCGTTGCAATATTGGATATAGGCAAAACTCTGGAGGTAGATTTTCATGGGCAAGAAAATTTCTAGGTGAAAGATGTCAGAAATGGAAGTCAAGAAGAGCAGAATATGATGCTCTTCGTTAAGTTTAGATCTAATCTCACCCTTCATGGGGGAGGAGTTTTGGGTTGTCTTTGCTTGGTGTTATTTTTCATTGGTTAGTTTTTGGCTCTTTTCATATTTGTTTAAGGATATGTGTCGGTTTTTTATCTCGTCGTTCTTTGTGTGTTCCGAGTTAGGAGTAAGAAAATTTGACAAAGCTATAATAATTTGGCATAGGATTTAGGTTATGGTTGGTGACTAATTGTGACTTCAACAAACATAAAAATTAAGTAGTGAGTTGTAGTGTATTTATTTAATAGTATATCATTTTGTCAAATTTTGGAATTCTAAAAAGGTGAGTCATTTTGTGACTTAGCAATTAGCATACCACAAATGAATCACTTGAACCATCACACTTATTTCTAAAAGATATTTTGGTAAAATAACTGAGTCAGATTTTTTGTTGTCCTTATTCAAAAAAAAAATATTCATATTTGTTGGTTTTGCGTAGATTTTTTTGGATTATTGCTTCATTTCGATGACAAGAATTTAAAAAGGTCAAAATTGTTATCAAAACAGGAGTATTAAGAAAGTTCACTAAAGACAAAATTATTTAAATTTATGAATTATTTTTGTCTTTATTCACAAAAAATCTCTTTTGGTTAATAATTTTTTACTTTTTAAAATGTCTCATCTAAACGAACCAATAATTCACAAAAATTGATGCAAAGCAAACAAATACGGAAAAAGTTTAAATAAAAATTAAAGATAATCTGAATCAACTATATTGCCAAAAACACTCCTAAATTACAAGTGTGCCGAGCAACATCAAAATGAACTTGCATATATGTCTGATATTGAAATGTCGATCGATTGTTGTCATTTATTGTGCCAAAAATTTTATAGAAACGGAAAGGCCATTTCATTTTGATTTTTGAAAGGTGAAAAGGCCATTACAAGTTAGAGATTTTGACGATCCATATATTCTTTTGGAAATTTTCTCCAAAAATATAGGAATGGAAAGAAAATGAAAACCGAAAGTCATTGGAAATGCTATGGGAGACAATTTACTTGTTTGTATTGGACCCGACCACGGATAAAGAGCCGATGGGTACATAAATTGTAGCGATGTCTTGTGGGGCTCATTTTTTAGGTCCACATAAATGATTCCATCTAATTTCTGAATGAACCATAGAAATGTAAGATCAACCAAGTACGCGTATCCAATTAAGCCAATTTTTGGCAAGGTCACTCGAAACATTATTTAAAATTAACGAACAATTTAGATCATTCATGTAGAACTCAAAAATGTACCCCATAAGACGTCGGTGCGATTTCTATACCGATTACTTCTATACCCATAGGTCTATCGGTTTGTATTGGGAGTAAAGGCATTGCACTGGCATGGATCGGACAAGGGATCTCTGCTGCACACTAGGTGCATGGCACCGTACATGCGCCCCATCCGACTGTTCGTTGTGAAAATTCACAGTTCAAATCAAATCCAAACAATAACTTTCACGTGGGATTGATGAATTTGATCCAAACCGTGCATTTCCACGGCCGATGGCTACATTGATGCATGACACAGTGCTAAATGTTGTATCTTTGATCCAAACCGTGCATTTCCACGGCCGATGGCTACATTGATGCATGACACAGTGCTAAATGTTGTATCGTCAACGCTCAATTTTTAGAACAATGCTACACACACATCACTTTTCACACATCACCCACACACCCCTCTCATATATGGGTGGGTCCCACACGTGGGGCTCATGTGTGGGACGCACCCCTATGTGAGAGGGGTGTGTGGGTGATGTGTGAAAAGTGATGTATGAGTATCTTTTTAGCTATTTTTAATGCTTTAATTGGTGCAGTGAGTGGTGAGCTTTTTATCTCAGTACTATGTTAAAGTTATTCTGAACATAAAATTGCTTTCCGTACATATGGCCACGCCTCATTAAACGGAAAGTAATCTGAGTATGACATTTCCTTGTACCGTCGTACCCGTCATGTGCCCCACTCACTTTCTCGCGAGATACTAGTACAGTAATTTTTTTCTCTCCTCCCTCTCTCTCTCTAGATATTTTGCTCTAGGAGAATCGCTAGGTGCGTTTCACACCACACGTTAACGATGTGTACCAACTCACCTATTAATCCTAAACCTAACCACTAAGCTCGAAAATTATAACTCGGGAAAATAGTGGTTGGTTGGCATTACTTTATACTAGCAGAAAATCCGTGTTATGCACAAGACGAATTCAAGTACATCGGATTGATCTAAATGCAAAAGTGAAATATGCATACGTTTAATTTAATTGTCAAAAATAAAAATACTCATTCCATCCCAATTGTTGGTCTTTTTGGTTAAATAGATTACAGAGATACATGATATCTCAGTTTTTAAGCAAACCGTGGTTTGAAATAGAAATCGAACCGTATTTTAATAGTTTGAATTGGTTTGGTTCTATGTCTTTTTTGGGTTTGGTTTGGTTCTCCAAATTCATTATCCCTAGCTATTGGTTTGGTTCTTGATTTACTATGATACCGAACTATTCCGATCCATGCTCACTCCTAAGGCATGGTAATGAATTGCCCTGGAATTACATTATTGCATAGACGACCCAATAAATTGGCTTAAAAAAACACACAGTACGTTTTATAACCTATTCCATATATACCTAACCAACATCATAAATCCTTAATAAATCTTTTGAGATTATTCGCACACATTTTCATGTTTTTTTTCTCCCAATTTTCTGCAAAAGAACCAAATTATGAACTAAATTTATTACTCCACGTATATGTAATTTCATCAATCAGTGGTCTACATAAACACATTCTTACAAATTCACCTATTGTATGCCTACTAATATCTCTGATTAATGAGGTAAGCTGCAAGAATTTAAGTTAAAAAAAAGGTATCATATTCAAAATTTAGTAATTTTTCAAATCTAAATTTCCAAATTAGGCATTGGAATTCAAAATTCAAATCAGTTCCTTAGATACAGCATTTACCTATGGATATATTGGCTAGTAGATACGTACGAATTTGTTTTGAAAAGGGCCAAATCAAATAGCCATTTAGGTTTCCTTTTCACCTTTTCTTTTGAATTTATATCGGGAAAAAATTCAAGGTTTTCATCTGAAACGCTTAGTATAGGTTGACTTGACGATTTGAGAATGTGAGGTTGCTCAAAAGATTGAAAACAACTAGTAGGGAAAAATTTCTCAGAAGATGAGTTTATGTAATACATTAAAAAGGTAACTATATCTATATATAAACATAAATTTGAAACCTGGCCGAAGCAAAATGAGTAAAATTACACGTATTTCATTTCATGTATTTCAATTATTAACTGATTGGGTCGAGAGAGTAAACAAAGTATAGCCATAGTAATTCGGATAAAAATATTCCAAAAATGCATGTATCTAACTTTTAGATAAAATCATCACCTTGGAAGAGCATGCTATAATTCGTTTCATGTGCTAGATTTAATTAGGAAGAAGAAAAAATTGTAAAAGAATCGAAGACAGCATCACACAAATTTTATAACAACTTTCATAGCATCCTCGAGTCTGTAATTCTGCCCCAAAGGATATGCCGACTGAAAAAATTGATTTGGTGCCAAATTAAGTACATCGCAATAAAATCATAAATAAAATAAGAAGGCAAAAGTTGTGAATATATAATGAATGATATACTAACCTAAGAGACGACGGAAAAAGTATCCACGGAATCACTATTAATTGCTGGTAATGTGCGAATTTCTTGTTTGCATTGGCAAATGACGAATAGTACCATATCAATCTGTATAACCTAAGAGACGACGGAAAAAGTATCCACGGAATCACTATTAATTTGTATTCTCGTAAATTTTGCTGGACTTAAAAAACATGGAAACCTTAAATCCGATTGTTGCAACAATGGTTGAAAAGTTTCGTTAGATTTTGGGGCCTCCTGAAGTGAAATCTTGGTTCCATCCCTAAATTCAAGGGTAGAGTATTTCGGGCCCAGTTATTGAGATAAAAGGACGAATAATCTATTTTATGACAATCATTCGTTAGATAATCACACCATTGAGATCAATGGTGAAGTATTACTTCTCTTGCTTCTCTCCTTTAACTACAAAAACCCGAGTTCAGTGGATTACCTGGAGTAATTTTTTTGAGGACAGGAAGGGAAAAAAAAAAATCATCCGATGGCAAAAAGCATGTAAATCAGATAAAGATTAACCCCATGTGACAAGTCGAAAGTTTAAATTTTGGATAAACCAAGAGATAGGGCTTTCTTTGCACAATCATGCACTGCCCTATTGACTGCCTTCTGACAAAGGTAGACGAATGAAAATCAAATGCATTTTTGAAAGAGACACAAACATGTCACAAGATGTAAAAATGAAGAAAAAAGAATATTCAGACCACTTGAGTCTAGCCCCATCTACTAAAGCTTGGCCCAGAACTAGCCGATTTCCCAAGGAGGGATTTCCCGGCCGGTACTGGAAAACACGGTGGAATTTACGTCCAGCTCACATCAATTTCTGAAATTCACACATCAGGTGAACTGGTAAAGGCAGGGTCTTCCCGACTTCTCTCTCCCTCTCTCTTTCTCTCTCTACCCACTTCATAAGAGCACAATTTCTCTCTCTCCTCAACTCCCCAAACCATATAAAAGTGCCTAATTTTTAGGGTACATTATAAAAGTGTCTAAATAAACTCTAAGGTACCCTATAAAAGTGTCTAAACAACTAAAATCATATAATAGGAAAATACACCATAAACCTAAACTCTAGGGTACCTTATGAAAGTGTCTAAATCCTAGGGTACCCCATGAAAGTGCCTAAATCTAAACTCTATTGTACCCTATGAAAGTGCCTAAAATCCTAGGGTACCCTATGAAATTGTCTAAACTACTAAAACCCTATAATAGGAAAGTGCACCCTACACCTAAACCCTAAGGTACCCTATGAAAGTGTCTAAAATCCTAGTGTACCCTATGAAAGTGCCTAAACCACTAAAACCCTATAGTAGAAAAGTGCACCCGAAACCTAAACCCCAAAAAGAAATGACTTACCTTAGTGGTAATTAAAAGAATGGCTTACCTTAGTGGTAATTAGATACTACATCTTTTCTAGACCTAAAGGTAAAAATCTGTTTCCTCCCGAGAGGGGTTGGGTTGGTTTTGGGCTACGCCTAGACCCTTGGACTGGGTATGGGCTGGGCTATTGTATCATAACTTTCGGCGCAAGAGTACTAGTCCATGTCTCATGAGATTAATAAGACCCGAGGCCGCCTAGGGCCTGAACACCAAATGTGGGCCGACTTTAATTCAGTTGACTCAACAACCTTTGTTCAAAAGTCATAACACAGTAAGAATGAATTTAAACCAAAATATATTTTGGATAAAAAAGGATTGAAGTGAAAATTCAGCCTAAACATTAACCTACAAATGCTTAGCTCTCCCTAAGCAGCCCGACTATCGGCACACTATTTTGGGTCCACTAAAATGACATTAGAAAATGTGGGATTCATCTTAAAGTCTCGTACAAATGATTCGAGTCGTTTAACTTGTTTACTCTAATGTATTTAATTTTTGGTGTCCGCGAATTCAAAGACCAAATATGGAATGAATTGAGTAAATTTGGAGTAATAGATTGAACTAATTTCTTAAAGGACTCTCAGAACTATATTTCATACAGATTTAAAAATTCGCATCATTAACATGGGACAGTGAAATAGATATTGCAGGGTGAAAATTTGGTGCACCCTTAGTTGTAATACAGTTAGGGATGTAACCGGTTTAAAATTTCCAGAATATTTCGAACTGGGACCGAACCGGAAAAAGAAAATGAAAGAAAACAACAGCCAATTTTGTCTTATTTTCTAATTTGGTCCGGTTTGATTTGGTTCGGTTCGATTCGATTCGATTCGACTCTCGGCAGTTTAAATTCTCACCCCAACCAACTATTCCTCCTTTGATTACCCAGAATCTTGTACTAGATAGAAACCCATTTAATAACACAAGTACTGTATAAATCTACAATGGTTTTAGGGCTATCTAAATTACTCCAATACCCACGGACGCTCAACACGTGTTACGCCTTAACCTCCATTTTCCCCCAACCAAACACAGGCCCTTTTTCGTCATCAACCAAACCCTCCTGCTCTCTCTCTCTCTCTCCTCCTCTCACTTTCCCCCTACCACCACCACCACGTTCTTCACAAGTGAACAGAGAGAGAGAGAGAGAGAGATACTGAGTGTGTCTTTCTAGAGAGAGAGAAAATGGAACCGCCGCACGGCCACGGCAGCAGGGCGGAGGCGGAGCGGTGGCTAGTCATCGCCGAGAAGCTCCTCGCAGGCCGAGACCTTGTCGGTAGCAGGACTTTCGCGATCCGAGCCCGTGAGTCCGACCCGACCCTCGACGTCTCCGATCAAATCCTCGCCGTGGTCGAGACCCTAATCGCAGGCGAGAAGCGGATCGGGAGTTTATACGACTGGTACGCGATCCTCCAGCTCCCCCACCAGACCGCCGATTTAGGGCTAATTGCAACTCACTATCGCCAGCTGGCGATTCTGCTTAATCCTCACCGTAACCGCCTCCCGTTTGCCGACGAGGCGTTCAAGCTCGTGTACGACGCCTGGTCAGTTTTATTGAACCCTACTGAGAAGTCTATGTATGATAATGAGCTCGTTATGTTTGCGAAATACGGCCCCGCCGCGATAAGCCGCGGCGGCGCGTCTCAAGAGCCGCATTTGGAACATCAGTTTTACCAGTATGGTCAACCACTACATCAAGAGCAGCAGCAACAACAACAGCAACAGCCGCCGCCACTGCAACCCCAGCCGCAGCCGCAGCAACAACAGCAGGCACAAGTGCAACAACAACCAAGGCAACAGCAGAAGAAGCAGCAGCAGACACAGCAGGTGCAGCAGCAGCAGCAGCAGCAGCAACATGATTCGAGACCAAGCCCTAATAAAGTTGTTACAGATAATGTGACAGAGGAAAGTGAGTTACCTAATACTGACGAGAGTGATGATAGCACAACTTTTTGGACTGCATGTCCGTACTGTTACAACATGTATGAGTATCCTAGGGTTTACAAGGACTGCTCGCTGCGGTGTCAGAATTGCCGGAGGGCGTTTCACGGGGCGAAGATTCAGCCGCCCTCCCCGGTTGTGGAGGGGGGAGAATCGTACTTCAGTTGTTGGGGGTTTTTCCCATTAGGGGTTTCGATGTTGAATCCGGAGAAAGACAAGGGTGGGGTTCCTAATTGGACTCCGTTTTCGCCCATGTTTACTTGCCCGCGATTTGGTGTGGATAAAAAGGCGAAGAGGAAAGTGAATGTTCAGAAGGGGCCTTGGATTTACATTGATGATGATGATGCTTTGTTGGATGATACCTCGGAATCGAGTGGGGGATCTGATGAAGATTGGCGAAGAAGAGGTACTGCACCGAGGAAGAAATCGAAAAAAAGGAAGGGTAGTCGTTCCGCTGGTAGAAATGATAGAAATGTTAGGAGATCAGAACGCGTGAGTGCGAAGAAAGTTAAGGAAGGGATGGTTAGTGGTGAGGACGTAGAATGTGAGCCTGTGATGCAAGAGGAGGCTTCTGTGGGGGCACCAATGGTGCCAAACGGTGAGACTGGTAAAAAAGTGGCAGCAAATGCAAAGAAACAAACTGGTAGGGTTGCAAAAGAACAAGGGAAGTTGGATTTGAATGTGGAGTTCAGTAATGAGGTAGAAGAGCCTGCTCCGGGCAAGGGCGAAAGGAACAAGGCGGGTCATGGCGAGGAGGATGGCATTGAAGGGGTTGGGTTTTTTGAGGGTCTTGATGAATTTTTGAGCAGCTTGCCCATTCTTAATGTCGTGGGGGCTGGGAAGGTTAAGGCTACCTAGTGAAGGCAGGCTGCTTTTGCTGTAACAGTAGTTGTTGTTCTGGTTTGTATGTCTGTAGTAATGACTAGTGCAGAGGAACTGGCCATTTTATCTAGTGTTTTCATCTTAGTCAAGTTTGGTGTATATTTTGTAGCAATAAGTTTTTATCCATCTTTTGGCTGTTTCCTTTTTTGGAAAGATTACTGTGAGTAATCCTGTCTTTGATCAAACTGTTAAGACAGTCATCCCATCGTTTTCATTTATGCAACCTTAAGGTTAAGATGTGCGGTAGCATGAGGGCCGTTTTCCTTTGATGGTATTCCTTGGCCTTTTCAGAGTACAATCCATTTTGTTTTTCTGGTACAATGACAACAAATCTTATTTCGTCTTGTAATCTTTTTTTGTCTAATGCACACATGGATGCACATATACTCATTTTCAGCATCTTGTCATGTGTTGCTTTGAGGTCTTTGACTTCGAAATGCCAGTTAACTTGGCAAAGCGAGTCTTAGACAGTGAAGCCGTGCGGTTAGATGCATGCATGCTACAGCACCAGAATGAGATCGAGAGGTTGTTTAGAGACGAGACTTCAATGGGTAAGTCATTTATTGTTATGGTTAACGAACTTCATATTGGTGTGCTGATTGCTGTTATCAATTGCTGAATTAGTTGCCTTAATTTCTATATTATCAGTTGCTGAATTAGCTGCATTTGCTTCGACATAGTTGTTTTAATATGTTAATCACCATTACTACTCAAGGTGTGGAAGCATTTTGCTAGGAAATATATGTAGGATTTTTTTTTTTTTGAACAATATCAAAGCAGCCTATGGTCTACTGATTTCAATATAAGCAATTGAAGACCATCATGACCCGGAGTTTTGATGTGCGATGAATATAACTCTGGAAAACCTCGACTCTTGGGCTTCCATTTGGGCCTCATTTCCCATGTGACACAAAGTCTAGTCCTCCATTTGTCATTAGATCTCGTTATTTTTTACCTTCAGGTACTAATCTGAAATCTATTGGTTTGGTAAATTTAAATGTTAACTGAGGTTTTCTTTTTATGTCTCGTAGTTTTAAATGTTCGAACATTGAAATGGCAACTGAAAGATGTGGGACTGGGCATAAAAAATATATTGGAATTTACAGAACCCTTTTGCTAGGTTTCTGGAAAATGTTAATCATCTTAATTGCAGTTGTTACTGGACAAATGATTTGGCACTAAACCTGAAGCATAGTTTGGGAATGTATGAAGCATGATAGGATGAGTGGTTTGCATGTACAGGAGTGGGGAATTCAATTGCTCTTTGTGTAGGGATGCAAGGGAGGCAGAGAGTAGAAAGAGCTAGTCAAGGAAAAGTCAGTGGGGCGATCATCCTTGTTGGGGTTGAATGCTTAGGGCTTCAGATTCAAGCACCCCTTCGATCAGTCTCTAACCAAGCTAGTGATCAACATCAATTCCAATGGTTGTGCAGTGACAGCCAAATCAATAAATGAGTAGGAACTAGGAAGTCAAATGGCATGCTTTTATTTGAGTTTGATGCTGGAATTGGAGTTAACCACATAAGACATGTTATTGGTGATTTCTCCTAACTGAAACCCGTGAGTTAGTAAGTTGAGCTTCTAGAAATTGAACTTTGAGTAATCCGGGTAGTCTGATTGAGGTGCCCATTGTACTATTCGGTTTCGATCACCAGAGTTGCAAGAAGTCTGTGGAACAATTACTATGATAACTTAGTTTGAGAGTAGCTCTCTCGATTGTGAGACCAAGTTTTTCAGAGTTCTTAAGAACAGTTGGGCAGAAAGAGAGAAAAAA
Organism: Gaultheria prostrata; assembly: GCA_036023075.1. NCBI lineage: Eukaryota > Viridiplantae > Streptophyta > Magnoliopsida > Ericales > Ericaceae > Gaultheria > Gaultheria prostrata. Next base: position 55,141 of record JAXBDA010000765.1, on the reverse strand, counting down.
GCTTCACTACAAATACCAACTTAGGTTTATTCTTTCTTTTTTCTTTTTGCATATTTCATGTCAAGTGTAGAAAAATGTCCAAAAACACCAGTTTCTGAAAGTTATCAGAAACGTCGTCAGATAATCAAATTCTGAAAACTGCATTAACAAAGCCCTATCCATTTCTACATTTTAAGATATTTCTCTTTGATGTATTCCTCTAGTTGCTGCAATTGGCAACGCCATCATACCTTAGCACTGAGTTATATTAGATGATGTTTGCTATGCTCTGCATGTGTGGCATTAGGTTTTTCACGAAATTGGAATCTACAGCTTATTTCTGGTTTGCCGACTGATGAATCAAATTTGATTTCTTTTGTTCCTGGAGCTTCTTTCTTGATGTGATGCCATGGTCTGTAAGAGCTGAAGATGTTCAAGTTAATCTGATTAATACTGTTTGTTGAATTTTCGATCGAACTAAACTTCGGACGACATCTTCGATTTGGTAGTAATTGTATTTATCTTTCTCACGAGTACGAGGGTGTTGATTTACTCTCGTTGCGTAGGTCTTAGTTGACTTGGTTGCTAGATAACTAAATAGCAGTGTGGTCTTTTCTTTTCTATTTTTTTATAACTCAATGTCCGGGTTAGCTAAACCCAAGGGGTTTTTGCTGGCAATGGGAGTTGAACCGGCAAGCTTAGAAGGTAAGTCTTTGTCGCCATGCTCTCTCACCCATTGAAGCTAATAGCAGTGTGTTCTAATTGTAAGAACAAGGGTGGTTTACTGGTCATCTGCCAGTCCTTGCCTGTTCCAATTCGACTGCAGAGATTTCCTTTCATGTTCTGCATCCTTGCACTTTTTATCCCTTATACTGCATATACATTCCGTGCCTCCAGTTAAGTACACACAGTTTATCTTGTTCATGGCATCAAGTGATAATGATACTGCTCGTTCGATCATTTTGCTTCGAAATCTTAGTGGTAACTGTGTCCTCTGGAGTTGAACCTTGCCTCTATGTTTGGGGTATATAGCGAACTTCCAAATGCTCTTGGGCATCCTCATCGGCCTTGTATCATGCGCTTTGCCCCCCTTCGGTTCCTTTCCCTTCTTTCAACCAGTGCTCAATATAACTGGGCGGATCGCACCCGCTCTTGGTCCTTGAACTGGTGGAGAAAATCTTATCTATCTATTGGGGCCGAATAAGTGTGACTTTTGCTCGCAGGATTGCCTCTCAATGATGCATTTAAGTTGTATTCTCATTTGATGTACCAATAAAGCTGGATTTAGTACTCGTTTGAGTTTGCTTGAATCCATGGTTTGGTGAAATTTAGGTGGCTGTTTTACCTTAATTAATTAACTGCAGGTGCATGTGTTACCATTCCCTCCTTTTACTTCTTACGAGGGAAAATCAAAACAAGAAAGATGAATAAAGTTCGAATGAGTAGCTGTGGGTGGCTTAATTTATTGGGAACGACAGGGAAATAAATGTTAAAATTAAGAAGAAAGGGTGAAAAAAAAATTGAGTTTAAATTTTGATTTTACTCAATCTAGTAGGTTTCACTGAGTGCAAATTTATTTACCCTCACCTAACGAGGGTGAACAAAACCCTAAACTCTGATTAGTTGAAATAGTGGGATACAAACAAGGGAGAGCAAAAACGACCATGCCACCAACACGACTCATGTCCCGCAACGAAAATTTGAATAAGACCTATGTAAAAAAGGCATCGGATGACTTTCCTTTCGACGTCATGTATATCAAATGGTACTAAAACGTTACCTTTGTCAAGAACATATAAGAAATTTCCTGGATGATTAGTTTGAACTTTGAAGGTCAGCTAAATCTATACAGAATGCCAATTGGCCTTTTTTTTCATGGAATTTGATTGGCCGCCATTGCACTGGGCCGGGATCCAGTATTCACACCAACTGGGCTAGCCCAAAAATGAGTGGGCCATGGGGCCCGTAACACGGACAGCGGGTTCAAATAGATGCTCTGAGGTGCTAGCAAGGCGCCGCCAGGGTCCCCACCAAATCATCAAATGCTCTGAGGTGCTAGCAAGGCACCAATCCGGTTCGGCCACATGGCACCATTGGGGTACTGTCGCGTGAAGCGGTCACATGGCTAGCTTAATTAGGTAGCCAAATTATCATAAAAGTAAGTGATATATACAATAGAGCAAATGACAGGCCGCTCCAATTTAGGAGCCCATGCTCCGCGCGCTACAGCCTAATTACAAAAATGCTCAGATAACTCCTCTTCCTATTTTTCTACCCAGACTACCCCTCCTCTCTGTGAACGCCATCCTCGTCGGCAAGGCATCACGGCAATTTTCAACGTTGAAGATGAAGAAGACGATTCAAGTGATACCTCTTACTGTCCGATTTTCAACGGTGATTCTCTGCCTCTGCCAATGATGGTGCCACTAGTCTGTGCAAATCGATCAAGAACAACAATTCGGGTTGAGTATGAGTCCTAATTCAATTGAGACTCAAAGATTTGCAGATTCATCCAAACCTGGAAAGGAATTTTTTTTATTTCGGATGTTAATCGACCAAGGAGCATATCATTTTTGTGAGGATTCTCCTTAATTTGAAATTAATTGGGCATCTCTAAAAAAAAAGTTAAAATCAGTGCAAAATTCACTGAGTTTGTGGCTCATGAAATTCCAAAGAGACTTGATTTCTTAGAATGTTCGGGTTCCACTGCAAAATTTTCAGTATACTTGTTTGCAAATTATTAATTCTTATTTGTGTGTCCAAGCTGTTTGATAAAATGCCCGACTAAGACTTGAGTGTACACTGTAATGTAATGTGATCAAATCGTACATTTGAGTGTACACCGTACATTGAGTGTACACTGTTGGTTTGGGTACATTTTCTGCAGACTATACATTTGAGTGTACATTGTAATGTGATCAAAATGTACATTTTCGAAAGTTTCTAAGTTCAAAATGTACAGTCCAATGCTGTTAAAAAAAATGTACAGTCCAATGTACATTCTATAGAGACCGTAATGTGCTCAAAATGTACATTTTCTGTAGACTATATATTCAAATTTGAGTGTACACTGTTGGTTTTGGTACATTTTCTGCAGACTGTACATTTGAGTGTACACTGTAATGTGATCAAAATGTACATTTTCTGTACACCGTACATTGAGTGTACACTGTTGGTTTGGGTACATTTTCTGCAGACTGTACATTTGAGTGTACACTGTAATGTGATCAAAATGTACATTTTTTGTACACCGTACATTGAGTGTACACTGTTGGTTTGGGTACATTTTTTGCAGACTGTACATTTGAGTGTACACGTAATGTGATCAAAATGTACATTTTCGAAAGTTTCTAAGTTCAAAATGTACAGTCCAATGCTGTTAAAAAAATGTACAGTCCAATGTACATTCTATGGAGACCGTAATGTGCTCAAATGTACATTTTCTGTAGGCTATACATTCAAATTTGAGTGTACGCTGTTGGCTGATTCTGATCAATTAGCAATTTAGAGTAGAGAGTGAGAAAGACGACCAAACAGAGAGAGAGACCTTCGAAGCTCCTACTCGTGATTGGAATCGCGCGATTCGAAGTTCGTCGGCGCGATTTGAAGCTGTCTTCTCTTGCCGGACGAGGAGACTGTGGTCGGCAACGGCGGTGGTGGTGGGGATCGTGGTCGCTGGCGAGACTCTCCCTCTCACACTCTCTGTTCTCTGATCGATTTGAAGCCCAGAGTGGAGAAAGATGCGTAAGGGTAGGAAGGCAAGTTTGTATACCCGGTGGAGTTACACGTAATTAAGATCAACATTTAACCTTAACGGTAATTGGTGAACAAAAAGGTAGACCGGCATGTAATAAATTCTATACAATACTATTGACTAAGAAGTAAAGAATTTATGGACTAGTTTCCATAATACTAATAGATGAGAAGTTGGAACTAACAGGGCACAAATCTTCAAGCCAACCCCTACCCTTTAAATCTGCTATCAGGCCCATTACCTCTTCCCTCAACTATAAAAACCCACAAACATGATAACCCAATCATGCCCAAATATGGCTTACTATAAACAATACCCAGCCTTTGTCCTACCACTTTTGCTCATCACCCTGGCATCCATGAGTGGCAAAACAATGGTGGCTAAGGCTAGGCATCTTATTGATATAACTCTGCCTGATTTTCCATCACTTCCTGATTTTCCGACGATTCCGGAGCTGCAAGAGATTCCTAAAATGGAAATTCCCCACATCCCAAGTTTTCCGGAGATTCCTAAAGTGGAAATTCCTAAATTACTTGAATTGTCTGCCTTTCCAGCTGGTTTGCCAAAGCTGCCAAAGATCCCAACTCCAAAGCCTTGACCTGTTTCATCTCCCCTCTCAGAGTCTCCTATTTGGTTCTTCAGAGGATTTGTTGTGACTTTGTCTTTTTGTTGTCATGCTCGGTAGGAGAGCGTCTTATCTCCGAGGCCAAACCCTTAATCTACTTATCACATTATGTCGAACTTAAGGAGAACTTTTTCACACTATGGCTTCTCCAATGGTATATTTGAGTTATAAATGTATGATGTGTCCCCTTTGAACTCTTTTATATTTGTTCCAATTTGTTTAAAGTATCTCATGCAACTCGCAATCAACCACGAAAAGAATCAAACAATGATGATAAAGTTGGGAGAGGACTGATGAATTGCAAATCTAGTAAGTGTTGCAGGCTACTTATGGGTGAAAGGGCAATAGATGTATTCATATGTGCATTTGAATAATGAGATGACACGAGCAGTTTCCTTCCAGAATTAGTTTGAAGGACAGCTAGATTTATAGGATTCTATCCATAACAAGCAAATTACTAATTTCCAAATTATATGCCTGTCGCAACTGATTCAAGATGTTTTCTATGGAATGCCAACTCTATCTGTCATTTGGCCTTCTTTCCAAGCAATTTGATAACCGATTGGACTTTTTACACGGTGCCAAACATCCGACAGCCTTGTTTGACCATTGTTTTTTAGCGGGTTTTCTAAATATAGCTAAAAATAGAACACAATGTTATTGGAAAAACCCAGATAGAGAAAATTTTGCCACTGAATTAAACATGATGAGAAGATGTTATTTGGCAATGCCAGCTCTACAGGAGAAAAAATAGCCACACATCATAAATAAGCAAAAAAGCACTTCTATCTAAATTGCAATGCCAACTATATATACCAGTAACCGCGGAACATAGGCACGTAAAATTGCCAAACATTTCTATAATTGGCTCCACAGTTTCATCTATTTAATCCTAAGAACCCAACTTCCTTTCTTGTTTGTGGGAGGTATTTTTCTCTTTGTTCCCAAAACTTGTTCACCTTAGGCCTATTTTCCATTCTCAAGATGACTTCCCGTAAAATGTTCCTTTCCGGTTTGTTCATCGCTATCGTATTGTTGAGCATCAATGAAGCAAGAGGGGCTCGTCAGCTTCCTCGCTCTTCTGTGCCAATTGAGCCTCCATTGCGGGCCGCATCCATGACTACAAACGCAACAGTGGGTCGCCATCTGGAAGCTGCATTATCAACACCTCAAATAATCATTGGCCTGCCAACTACGATTTTGTGGCCTACGGAAAAGCCCATGGCGCGCCTTGTAGTACTTTGGCAGATTTCCACCTTCTGATGATTTTTCAATGTTGGTGTGATTGGCTGGATTGGATACTACAGAGTTGATTGGATCCTTTTAAACTCAATGTTCAAACCAAAGAAATGTACATCTATTTCATGTTCTTGAGATGTTACATTTGGCTTAGGTTTTCTTTTTTACAGATAAAGCTGATGAAAGTTAAACTTGATTTTACAAGATAGAGTTAGATAAGTTTGAAGGGGCAAGTGGAGGAGATTTAGTCAAAGATCAGATTTGGATAATTGGGAGAAGAAAAACGTGGAGCACTGTTTCCTATCAGGCTAAGACTTACGTATTTGATTTTGTGAGATTTTCAATAAATGAGAGTTTAACTCATGTTTGTCTTATTGTATTGTTTTACCTATAAATTGGCGTGTAAGTTGATTGTGTAAAGTGTGCAAGAAATAAGAGGGAGTGAGGGAGATAGAGATACAGACGTGTGAGAGCATTTGTAAGAGTTTGTGTGCATTTACAATAATTGTGTTTGAGATTGTGGAAGTAAATCCGTGCCTCGTTTCTTGCACCAACAAAAGTCTGGTTAAGTTTCTTATATACAATACAGAGTGAACAGCTTGTATTCTCAGATGAATGAATGTGGTCCTGTGTTTTCCTTTCCAAAAGAGACTTTGCAGATGGACAATTCTATTACAGTTTGGTTCCACAGGAAATCAATATGGACAATTAAAAAAAGAAAATAAGACATCCAAAGATTTCTTCACATTATGTTTGTCAAACTGTTAATAATACCCAGAAAAAATCCGAGGTGGTTGACACTTGTTCCAAGATTAGCTGAATGAACAGCTAACAAGATGTGGAAATTCTTATCCCTGTGGTCAAACTTTCTTCAATTTGTAGGCCAAACAGGTGCAAATATTAATAGTAAATACTAGTACTAAAATAGAAGTGTGTTTGTTATTTTATTTTTATAACTCAACACCTGGGCTAGCTTAACCCCAGGGTTTATTTGCTGGCAGTGAGAGTCGAACCTGCGAGCTTAGAAGGTAGGCCTTTGTTGTCATGCTCTCACACCCATTGAAGCTAATAACAGTGTGTTCTAATTGTAAGAAGAATAAGGGTGGTTCCTTGCCTATTCTAATTCAACTGCAAAGATTTTTCCTTTCTATTCCGCATCCTTGCACTTTTTATCCCTTACTGCATATACATTCTGTGCCTCCAGTTAAGTACACGCAGTTTATCATGATCAGGGTACGTGGTGAAAAGGATACTTGCTCCTTAAATCACATGGCTCGGAAACTTTTGAGGAAACTATGTCCTCTGGAGAATGGAGGTTAACCTTGTCATCTGTGTGTGAACCTTGCATTAATTGGGGATATATATATATATATATATATATATATCAAAATTTCAGATGTTCCTGGGAATCCTCATCGGCCCCGTTGTCATGCGTACTTTATCTCGTTTGTGCAACAGATATTTCAATTAGAAACTGCAAGAGGTGCTTGCTCTGAAGTTGTTCGGTACTCTTCTGATAAGTTGATAAAAATGTGTACGAACTTCTTTTGGCACGAACTGAGAGACTAGTAGAATCTGAAGTTTATCTTTACTTATATCATTTCAACTTTTTCGGTTTCACTTATGTTAATAGACTTGTTCAAGATAGGCAGCAGAAAAGTACAAAAAGGCCAAATAAACAAATGATGAATAGAAGATAAAGCTATGAGAAATAAACAGGAGAACCATAGCAACTGCAGCTTTGAATCTTAACCAAGAAAAGGCAAAGAAAAAAACCCCAAAGCACCAGCAGCAGGCAGAATTAACTTTAACTTAAGGGATTCATCTTAAACGATGCAGAGCTTTCACGAAGGTCAAAAGGAAGGGCTTGATAGCTTAACTGCGAAGCTGCAAAACAATTGATCATCAACTGTGACCAACACGAAAGCAATGTATCCATCGTTAGACATATTTTGTCAAGCTACCTAGGACCTGGAAAAGGTAAGGATTATAAGAGTTTAGGCTTGATGAACGTGCATTTGAGTTTCATTTTCTCTGTTGATCTTGTTAGAATATTAATCTTAAACTCTTAATTGTTTGGGGTTTGTGTCTAAGAGTTGAAGATTGAAATAAACTAGGGGGTCCAAGCTAGCTGCATATTTCGGTGCATTATTGATGGCTGTCGAGTTAGGTTGTGATTGTATGGCTGTGGTTATTTGACCTTGTGTATAAGTGTGTAGGATTGGTGCATGGCAGTGTATGGGAAAAAGAGAAAAGATGATAAAGGAAGAGAGTGAGAGAAGAGATGTGGTGCCCGTTTCGGGCTTCCCCCACTACAAATGGGAGGAAAAATCTCTAGAGTGTGTGAGAGTATAAGTGTTATGTAATTTTGTTACAGAATAATAAAATAGAGTAGTGTTTGAATGTGTTCCATAATTCTCTTATTTTCCCATCATTCGTATCAGAGCACAGGGGTGCAAATATCTTGGGGAAATAAATTCCACTGTGTGCTACCGGAAGACGATCCGATAACCAAAAATTCAACGGATGGAGAAGACACGACGATCATGGAAGCGGTCACACCCAAGGCTGACCGTATGATGAGTTGATGAAAAAATCACTATCCAAGTGATTTGTAGACGATTTGTTGGCTACCAAAAAGGCCAAAAGTGACGAGTTTAATTGAAGGAGAAAATGAGACGGGACGATGCAAAATCAGACGTGATTTTGCTGATATTTGATGCAAGATTTGGGCCCTCCGATCCATGCCTAAAATCGAAGAGGATGCACAAGAACTGATGAGGACGGGATGAGATGTGACATGTGTTGGCCAAAAACATGACGAGAGGTACACGAGATAGAGCCCACTAGGCTAGGCTCGAGTAGACAAGAAGGAGCCCACTAGGCTTGTGAGACGAGACGAGACGCTATCTGAGAAGATACGTGAAGCGACGCAATAAAAGAAACGACGCAAGACAAGACGTGACGTGAGACGTGACGAGAGGATGAGAATTGATCCGCCACTAGCTGTTCAAGCCATGTTTGGCCCAAGAAATTGATGTAATGACGAGACGACGAGCGGACGGTTTTTGACGTGAAGGACGAGAGAATTAAGATTAGGGCGGTGTGTTAGAAATATTAGTCTAAATTGTGTGGTGTTTGTGTCTATGAGTTGAGAGACAAAGGAGAAGATTTAGGGTCCAAGCTAGCTGCATATTTCGATGCATAATTGCTGGCAGTAGAGTTAGGTTTTGATTGTATGGCTGTGGTTATTTGACCTTGTGTATAAGTGTGTATGATTGGTCCATGGCAATGTATAGGAAAAAGAGAAAAGAAGAGAAAGGAAGAGAGCGAGAGAAGAGATGTAGTGCCCCTTTGGGGCTTTCCTCTCACTTATTTAGTGTGTGTGAGAGTATAAGTGTTATGTAAGTGGTGGCTAGCGCATGCAGTAGAGCTCTTGGATGCCTCGTACTGCATCCCGGGATCGAGTCTCATTCCCCCTTCTCCATGTAATGGATTAGGACTAACGAATGACAATAAATAAATAAAATAGAGTAGCGTTTGAATGTGTGCCATAATTCTCTTCGCAGCGGACATTGATGGAAATATTCTTTAGGAGCTTATTAGTATCTCTTATTTTTCTATTACTCCATCGTTTTTCTACCTTCCGAGCAAAGACTCATAACAGAGAAACAAATACATATGCTCTCTATCTTTCTTTCAATACGTCTTCTCACAAATTCGAGATCAAAAACAGATTGACATTGAATTAAAGTCTACTTTAAGTTTCAGGCTCTTAACGGAAATTGATGATATGAAGTATGAACACTTCTTCACTGATAGAGTAGGGTCTGCCAAGAAAGATGTCAAAGTTTGTATTACTTGTTTGGCCTCTGACTGGAATTTTTTTAAACAATTGCGGAAACTGACTCACATTGATAACATAGAGAGTCATTATTTGGGTTCACTCTTCTATATGTAGTCGAGGCACGAGTAAGTTGGTCGGACATCCTAAGTGTCAAAAAAATATGACATCGTCTTCTGGTGTGATGACTAGACAGACTTCTAGATCATGTTAGGATTGTTACGTACTGTTGATTTTTTTTTTCCCCACTTTTGGCTAAAATGAGGCCACTCGAATTGAAAGCATTGAAAAGAGTATATACTACATTAGTTGCGTCTAAGAGCTTGCACTTCATAAAACTCGGAAATTGGACTGGCAAGGCACAATTTAGGAGTACTTTATTCAACTTCTTGGGGCTTCATGCAAACTCTTAAAATGGACTTCTTCATATATCTTTACAAGCAAAAATCCAAATAATGAAATTAACTTGTACAATAGTATTCTTAACATTCATGACTAAGAAAATACAAAAAAAGATCGTAATTGTTGCAACAATTCAAGAATAGTTCTATGGCTATCCTTTTAATATTTCTTGTGACATAATTGACGGAATATGAATTTTATCGACTTCAACTTTAAAATTTATTTTGTTGACAATATTCTATATCCATGCTGATTATCATTCAAAATATTACTCCATTTCGCAAGTGCTATACCTCAATGAGGCCTCCATTTCTTGTTAAACTTCGATAGCTCAAAGCAATCGATCGTTAGAAGTAGTAATAATGTAACTCGCCATTGAGCCATTCAACCCCATCACATGGGTAGACCAGAAAATTTCTTCTTGCAAAGCCATCAATCCCATTTACTCCTCGAGTTGGATACCGAACCATCCAAGAAAAAGGAAAAAAAGAAGAAACCGTCAATCATTTTGACATTCAACCTATGGCCTAAACAACTTTAGCCAGTTGTTCTGGGGAGCTTGCCTGGGCATCTCAGTATCTAAAAAAGAAGTGTTTCTTTCATCTCTTTACAAACTAGTTTTGGCAGGGGCTGTTTATCATATTTGGCAGGAACGGAACAATAGAAATTTTCAACAACGATATAGGGATCCTATGACTGTTTTTAAAAGCTATGTGCAGTGATGTGTGCAGGGAAGAGTGTGCTCCTGGAAGGTGGTTAATTCTCACCAGAACCACCTTATGTATCTGAAATTTATGAAATTTCAGAACCACCTTATGTATCATGTGATGGGATTCGTGAAATTTATGTGGCTCGTTTACCTTAATTGACTGCAGGTCAGCTAAATCTATGGAATTTCCTATCAAAGATTGGGATTCATTTTCCACCTTATGTATCTGTTACAACTAATAAAATATGTTGTAACAGATGCTTTTTTTCCATGGAATTTGATTGGCCACTGTTACAACTAATAAAATATGTTTTCTACAGAATGTCAATTGGCCTTTTTCCCATGGAATTTGATTAGCCATTGTAGTGGGCCAGGGTCTAGTACTCACTCCACCTGGGCTGGCCCTCCAAAGAATGGGCCATGGGGCCCGTAAGGTGAAGGTCAGTCATCCCATGAAATGCTCGTTCAAATGGGGATCCAGCCGGGTCCCGACCAAATCATCAGATGCTATGAGGTGCTAGCAAGGCAAAATTTCGGGTCAGCGACGTGGCACCATTGAGGTACTGTCGTGTGATGCGGTCACATGACCAGCTTGATTAGATAGGCAATTATCATAAAAGTAAGTGATACACATTATTACTATTGATTAAGAAGTAAAGAATTTGTTGACTAGTTTCCATAATGATAGATGAGAAGTTGAACTAACAAGGCACAAATCTTCAAGCCAACCCCTACCCTTTAAATCTGCTATCAGGCCCATTACCCTCTCGAACTCTTCCCTCAAACTATAAAAACCCACAAACAGCATAGCCTAATCATGCCCAAATATGGCTTGCTATAACCAATACCCATCCTTAGTCCTACTACTTTTGGTCATCACCTTGGCATCCATGAGTGGCAAAACAATGGTGGCTGAGGCTAGGCATCTTATGGACATAACTCTGCCTGATTTTCCATCACTTCCTGAATTTCCGGAACTGCCGGAGATTCCTAAATTGGAAGTTCCCCACATCCCAAGTTTTCCGGAGATTCCTAAAGTGGAAATTCCAGAGTTACCTGAACTACTTGCCTTTCATGGTTTGCCGAAGCTACCAAACATCCCAACTCCAAAGCCTTGACATGTTTCATCTCATATTTTGGTTCTTCAGAGGATTTGTTGCGACTTTTTGTCTTTCCTCTTTGGGGAAATGATTTTTACACCCCTTTTTTGATAAATTAATGTACCTTTTTTTTGTCTTTTAGTGAAATTTAATGTTTAAAATTTTTCACTAAAAGACAAAAAATGGGATGCACTTATCAAAAAATAGGTTGTGGAAATCACCATCCCTTTTCTTACATTATGTTTTTCTGTTGTTATGGATGCCCGGTAGGGAGAGCGTCTTATATATCTCCCAGGCCAACTGGCCAGCCCCTTAATCTATTTATGATGTTCTGTCGAACCTTGTGAAATTTTTCTCAATAGTATATGCATTTGAGTTATAACGTATGATTTGTCCCCTTTTGAGTTTTAGGTGGACTATCTGTGTGACTGTGTCTGTTTCACGCTATGTTGCTGTAGTAGCCACTTTCCCTAATGGTTTAGTGGATATTAAGAGAAATTATATGGACACTTAAGTGACAGACACAACACTTTAGGGACACTTTAATTCCTGAAGTGTACGTAAGTGTCTTTTTCGCGTGTCTTTAAAGTGTGGAGAGTATCCAACCCCCAAATATTGGGGAAAAAAAAAAGTTGCGACACTTTAATATTAGGTGTTGGACTAGTGGCGGACCAAGTAAGTTCACTTAATTAGAGGGGCACCTTTTTATGATAAACTAAAACAAATTCACATTAAATATAGGGAATAAAGAAATACTAAGCACAAAAGTCCAAACATTCTTCAATAGGCACAAAAGTCTGTAGCATAATATATTTAAAAATCTTCTAAACATAAGCATAAAAATTTAAATATTTGTTGTTAATTTATTTTACAATTGACCCCAACGAGTTTTCATAATTTGAAAGTTCTGCATGATTGCTTCGGTATTAACCCCATAAAAACATCTCACTCTATATATACCACTAAGCCATTGTCAATGTGGCCGGCTCAAAAGAATTAAATCAACTACAATAAGGATCACTTAGAGATTGTTTTGAACTTATTTTTTACTTCAAAATTAATGAAACCTTGATCAATGTAAAACCCTCTTTCTTGCCCCATGTGGAAAAATGGAAAAAAGAAAAGAGAAATCCATTTACATAAGGCAAAGGCGACAAACTACAGGGCTCGACCACTGGATCTTAAAGATGTGTGGCCCAACTCTTGTGAAGAAAAGAGAAATCCATCTTGCAACTTATTATTCAAGATGTTTGCTATAGAATGCCGACTTTATCTGTCATTTTGCCCTTCTTTTCATGCAATTTGATGACCGAGGTTATTGACCCGTTTGGACTCTTTACACAGTGCCAAACATCCGGCGACCTTGTTTGACTACTATTTTGTAGTTGGTTTTCTTAATAAAGCTAAAAATAAAACACAATGTCATCGGGAAAAACGCAGATAGAGAAAATTTAGCCATTGAATTAAAATTGATGTGAGGTTTTTTTTTTTTTTAGCAATGCCAGCTTTACAGGAGAAAAAATAGCCACTCATCATAAACGAGCAAGTACGCCTCTTAACCATTAGGAATAAATAATTTGGTTCAAACTATTTTTTCCCTTAAAAAGAATATATATCTCCATATATTCATTATTTCTCATATGATTTATTTTGGAGACAATTTCCAATTCACTCATAAATATGATTAGACAAATCATATTTTTCCAACACATAGATAAAGTGAGAAAGCTAATTCATGTGAATTGGAGCAGCAGTGGGATTCTCCATCACTTGTACTTTTTGCTTAGGCTTCACAGACATGAATTTGCTAATGGCAGGCTTCGCATTTTCCACAATCTTGATTATCACCAAAAACAGGACCCTGTACAAAACCACCATACCCAACAAGATCCCCAGATCAACCCACTTGGAGTACCCCATTTCCACCTGAAATTCGTTTTTCAAAATATATTCACCGGTGATCACACCGCCCCTTCCCCCTGTTTGAGTACCAGGAAAAACCAATCCTTCAAACTCATTCTTGTACATCCCCTGATACGCGTACTTGTGGAACGAAATGTAGTACAAAGGGTACTTCCAGAACGGCTTGGGGAGATCGTTTGGTAACCGGAAAAATCCTCCTCCTAAAATCATGAACCCTTGGATTCCTGCACCAGTGATTATGCCCATGAGGAAGTTTGGCACAATGCTCGCGACGATCATCGTTAGGCTTTCTACGAGCATCATGCAGGTGAATAGCACTGAATCGAAGTATAGGAAGTGTTCGAATCCTCGCTGTAGCCCGGTTAGGTAGTAGGCAAGTGGTCCAGGAATCAGTGAGACCAGGAGCAAATATGGCACGGCAGAAAGTGTGTTAGCTATGACAAATGAAGTAGTACCATAGTGCCCATTCAATCTTTCCCTTTCAAACACCTGGGTTCATTTGGAGGAAAGTTTATTAGTAACAAAAAAAAACCTACAGAATTTCTGCACAAAATACTCATAATCCGTGGGTCCATTGAAATCCAAAAAAATACATTTTTCCAACGAAAAAATCATCTGCAAAAGTACACAAAACAAAATTGTGGTTCTGATTCATTTTAAGCTCAAATCATTAACACATTCCAAAGTTCAACCTGAGCACGGAACATATGAGAGAAATAAGGAGCACTCACCGTCTTGAGCATTTTGTGCATGGATTCAGTTCAAGTAGCACAACTAAAGAAACATTTAAGGCCATGGCATGAATTTTTTTTTGAACAAAACATTAATTTCATTTCAATAACCGGAGGGCGGAGGCATTACAAAGATTCCATCAAAAGATACGAGAATTAACCAAAACTAGACACGAGCTCATGTAGTAGCAGGCTCTACGGCACATGCTGTGAAGGCAAACTAACAACAACGTTGGGTATAGGGCCATGGCATGAATGAGATTCAACAATTAACAACACTAGTCGGTGCCGAGGAAACTACGAAAAAATTGGAAGTGGCTAGAATCATTCTAGGTACCCAAGCCACACCAAATTTGCATATGCACTAAAAACATTTTACTAGTTTTTGAGTAAAACTTCTGGGTACTAGGAATTTTTATTCAATGAGTTCCAAGCAATGATTCCTTTGAGAAAAGCATAGGAAGAGGCAAGATTGTGTTGCTTTATACCTTCATATCCTCAACAAATGAAGGGAAGCCACCAATTGTCATGAAAGTGAGGAATGAAGCTATGAACATGAGCATTGCACCTCTGGCCTGGAAAGTCGTCAAAACCGTACTTATCAATGTTGGCATATATGGAAGTCTACCTATTTCATCAGAAATATATTCATGTTCCAGTTCTTACCTGGATTGAACTGTTTCCCGATCCAATATCGTAGTAGATAGTGCCGAGGCCTAAGCAGAACGTGACATAGATTGCAAGGCGCAACTAGTAGTAATACCCAAGATCGCGATACATGTTGACAGAAGACCTTTTGGTGAGAACAAGGCATTGAGTAAAGAAGCAAGCATGGCTTCTGCTTTTCTCAAGTGATCGATTGCCCTCCCTTCAATATGCCCAGAATCACTCTTTGTTAAATTATATTAAAAACAGATTGATTCACAACAGAAACTTCAAATTTGAAATTCTTAATATTTGCGTCGTTACCTGCCTACATATTTCCGAAACTTGTCTTTTAACTTCTTGGTAGCCATCAGAGGACTTAAATGATTTTACGAGAATATCGATCACTTCTTCGGTCACTTTCTTTCCATTGGAACCCTGTTCTATGTCCTGTCAAAATATTATCTTACCAAGTTGGAGTATCACAGAAAAACTTCATGAAATATTTATATAGGGGAAATTAATGAAATGGAACTGAAATCAACTATTTGGTCTGTTACCATATCAAAATCCTTGTTTATTGTTCTAAGGAAGTGGTCTGATGGATTCTGAAGAGTTGGGCATGGGAAACCATGTGATGCAAAAAACTACATTGAATCAAAATCAAAACAAATTAGCCATAGATAAAACTATCCCGGAAATAAAAACATGCCTACAATTAATTCAAGAAATTCCCTTTCATTTTACCTCATTCGTCGCACTAGCAGGGCCAAAGTACACAACTCGACCCGAAGACAAAAGACAAAGGTTAGTAAACAGCATGAAAACTTCACTGCTCGGCTGATGAATGGACGTGACGATAGTCCTCCCCTCTCTTCGCTCTAGGTTCGCGATTCTACTCATGACATAGTATGAAGCTGCACTATCTAGCCCGCTCGTTGGCTCATCGAGGAAAAGGAGCTTTGGGCGCGTCAGAATCTCTATGCAAATGCTCACCCGCCTCTTTTGGCCTCCGCTGAGGCCTTTGGCTCCCCACCCTCCAATTCTCGTGTTCACAGAATCCTGCAATCCCATCTCTTATCGTCATCTCCGCTCTCTCCTTCTCGGATTTCGACATTGAATTCGGGAGTTGGAGCTGAGCAGAGTAGTACACGGCTTCTCTTACCATCAGCATAGTGATCAAAGTCTCAACTTGAGTCACGTAAGCCTTATTCAATGAAATGCAAATTAGATAAAAGATTATACACAAATATTGAAGGAGATATGTTGTTGCTTATTGATGTTCCATAAGCCAAAGGTTTGCGACCGTTAATCAAAATATCACCAGCCTGTCTAGTGTTGGCTCCCAATCTCCCTGCATTATGAGATCGTTAGCTAGCAGATTTCAACAAATAGTTCAGTTTCAATTATGTTGTATAGCTCAAGTTTTGGTGCACGAGGATTAAATTTGAGGTTTATATGCATATTTCATAATATTACAAATGCTTGTATGTTACCTGCTAAGGCATCAAGCAGTGTGGACTTGCCACAGCCAGAAGGACCCATTATGGCCAGGACCTCACCGGGCCGAGCAAAGCCGGTTAGACCTTGGATGATGGTTCTCCGGCTACCTTGTCCATTGGGAACCGTCACCCATAAATCCTCCCACGTCAAGGAAATGCCGTTATCGGAGTTCGACCAAGGTTCAACTCTAACAACCTGATCTACCACTCCATGGTTTGGCATTGGAGTACTGGTTTCCACCTCTAGTGGGTTAGCTCTTATTTCCAGGCTAGTATGTGTGGCCGAAGAATTGCAGGGGTACTGAGTGGTGTCTTGAAGGGAAGCCATTCTGGGAGAGAGAGAGAGAGAGAGAGAGAGAGAGAGAGAGAGAGATTGGGGCGCTGTGACATGAGATGGCAAAGTTTAATTATATACATAAGACTCTTGGGCATTGAAAAAATTAAATCATTTCCTTGACTAGTCAAAATCTATATAATCATTTCTATAGATTCATAGAATAGATTTTGTGGGATAAATGGCAAAAAAGGAAATGATTTAATTTTTCGTTCTTGACTAGTCTTGGAAATGATTTAATTTTTCCTTCTTGAACTGCTCACTTGGTCACTTTTTCCCACGTAATATGGTCTCGTTCGGTCTCCTAAGGCGTTTTAGACCTCGCCGGGATATATACCAACGCCGGCTAATCCAACTTTTCTTTTAATGATAATTTAAGAAGGTAAAATAACTCTCCAAACAGGACTCTCGGAAAATGAGCAAAACGACGTCGTTTAGGAGAAAAGGAGAGAGAAAAGTAGGGAGGGAAAAGGAGGGTCCCTGATGCAAAACAGGTAGCGAGCGAGAACAATGATACGCAATTGGCTAATTTTGTTTTAAAAAAATTCCTTGAAGGAACAAATGAACTGCAATTCCATAGTTCCCTTTTACCACCCTTATTTGTGTCCATGTAATATACTTCCGGACCCTATCAACATGGCACTGATTTTTGGGTTTTATCTTTCCACTTCCTACTAGGTGGAAGCCATTAAAAAGATGTCAGAATATGTTGCACAGCTGAGAAGGGTGGGAAAAGGACATGGTATGAAACCAATCTCTCACTTCAAAATTGATCATTGTTCCTCCCATTCTTCAAACAAAATTTGCCTTAATGCTGCATTTCTTTTGCTTTCCACCAGTTCTTTAAACCAGCTCGTATTTGTTGGATTTCAAGTGTGTGTCACTTCGATCAGATGCTCCTCCACAAGGAAGCATAAGTCGTTGCACGATGGTGAAGCTGCTCCATGTAATCTTGTTCTCTTCTGTTAGCTGGTTTAGAGGACGTTCCTATCCTATGCGATCTTTTCTGGTTTTTTAGGTTTTCAGCTAGAGTTTCGGGTGCAGTGGGTGATGAAAAGCATTCATGGAACTTCATCGTGCTTCGTGTTATTTCATTTACTGAATTTACCTAGGTGTCGGGACAACAACACATAACGCAACAGTCATATTTCATTCGCTGAAATAATCTTCCATGTTTCAAGACTTTGGTTGATCATTTGTTGCCCTTAGATTAGCAAAGCAGCAGCTCTTTTGGTACCTCTGATTTGCTTCTTTGCAAATCTTTTTGTGCTCTAAACAAGAAGTTTGTAATATTAATTAAGATCTAAAACTCCAAGACAACTCTTTTAGTCTGAATTATCTACTAAGTTTGAAGACTTTGGTTGATCAACTGTTGCCCTTATAAGACTCATCCTTGACTACATTAGTAAACTTTGGGTATTTGTCATTTGCTTCTTTGCAGATCTTTTTATGCAAAACTATTGCTTCTATCACTCTTCTCCAACGAAACAAATATGTACCATCCACATCGGCACATAGTCCCATTTCTGACCAACAAGCATAAAACATACAAATACACGAGCATAAAGCTCGTGCTAAGCAGTGGCGGCTCCAGAAATTTTGGACAGGGTGTTCAACATTTACCTTAACTCTACTAGTTCTACTAACTAGTATATACATACAAAATTTTAATATATTGGGTCAAGTAAGATGTCACATTTTTTCTTGGCGAATTCTATGTTATTGGGTCAAGTAAAATTGAATCGGGGATAAATAAACTAATATATATTTGTGTGCCAAATATGTTCGCACGAATATTTATTTTTTTGTATAAAGAGTTGATTGTTGCTTAGAGAGAAGTCATAAGACGATATCAATAGAATATATACTCTCTTTTTTATTGATTTTCCTAATTTTTGTCGTAAAGAGTGCATTTTAGTTTAAACGGGTGTATTAAGGATTCTATTGTGAATTACCAGGATTGGTGAGTGTTTATAATATAAATGTTCAAACAAAATCCAATATAAATTTATCACATGTAATATATAAAATATAAAAGGTTTTAGAGTGTATATTGACCATATACGGGAAGACTTCAGACTTTAGTTGGTTGTTTACATAAAATTGAGTTAGGTGTTCAAATATTTTTGAGTAGGGTGTTCAAATATTTTTGAGTAGGATGTTCAACAATGGTGAGTAAAATTTTTACATGTATTTTTAAACAATTTTTTTTTTGAGGGTGTTCAAGTGACCACCATTATCAAAGGGTGGAGCCGCCTATGGTGCTAAGCACGAGGCCATGTACCCAGTATGATTAATAAGGGGAGGAAATCTGAAGGTGTAAATGAAAGGACAAAAGCAAATATATGCAATTACTAAATGTTTCCCTTTCCAGATCACTATCTCAATGAACATTGATAATTCAAATCCAGCCTGCAAATTTGAAAATGAGTGACGAAAATAACGAATACAAATGTAATATTTGATTCTATGATTTATGGAGTAATTGAAATATTAGCAAGGCCTGAATACAAATGTAATATTTGATTCTATGATTTATGGAGTAATTGAAATATTAGCAATGGGCCTGGTCCCGTGCTTAAACCAAGAGAGAGAAGCGAAAGAAAACGGAATGCCCTGTTTTGGAGTTTCATCTGGGATCCCAGTGGAACTTCTAGTCGGCCAATTTCCAATAGGCTTTGAACCATTCAACAATTTAAGGCCCGATCAATCCTGCAAAGGTTTATGGCCCAAGCCATGTTTTGGCCCATTTTAATTTCTGCAAGCCTAACACAAAATTTGATCCGACATACTTGCACTTTGTAAATTATCCTAGCCCGACAACTTTACCAGTGATTTATAAAGCACAAAACTTAGGCATTCAATTATAAATTCTAACCACGACATTTTCCCAACATAAGTTACATAAATTTATAAAACCATCATCGAAATCAAATACCTAATAACACTTTCTTCCATAAGTAGGCCAAAACAGATGCAAATAGTATTATAATATTGGTAAGGATGGAGCCAAGGGGGACAAGTGGTGGGGGCCGCCACCACAAGGTTTTAAAAAAATACAATTATTGTATAGAAAATATATTTTTATCCCCAAATTATATAGACTCGACACCACTAGATTTTTGTAATCTTTCATTCTCATAATGTAGTTTGTCTTTTAATTTTTTAGGCACATATTTTCGCCACCACAAAATTGAAATCCTGACTCTGTCCCTGAATATTGGGTAGGAGCAAGTCTCAAATATCATGTTAAATTATTAACTACAAACTCCACAGTGGATAGCTATATATATACTACTATTGATTAATTAAGAAGTAAAGAATTTGTGGACTAGTTTCCATAATAATGGATGCGATTCATGAGAAGTTGAACTAATAAGGCAAATCTTCAAACCGACCCCCACCCTTTAAATCTGCTATCAGGCCCATTACCGTCTTGACCTCTTCCCTCAACTATAAAAAGCCACAAACATCATAACCCAATCATGCCCAAAGTTGTATCCAATTTATTTCTAAATATGGCTTACTATAACCATTACCCAGCCTTTGTCCTACCATTGTTGCTCATCACCTTGGCATCCATGAGTGGCAACACAATGGTGGCTGGGGCTAGGCATCTTATTGATATAACTCTGCCTGATTTTCCATCACTTCCTGATTTTCCGACAATTCCGGAGCTGCCGGAGATTCCTAAAGTGGAATTTCCCGACATCCCAAGTTTTCCGGAGCTGCCAGAGATTCCGAAAGTTGAAATTCCTAAGTTACCTGAACTGCCAGCCTTTCCTGCTTTGCCAGAGCTGCCAAAGATCCCAATTCTGAAGCCTTGATATGTTTCACCTCCACTCTCAGCTTTCATCTCATATTTGGTTCTTCAATTCGATGTCTTTCGTTACATTATGTCTTTGTCATTATGCCCACTAGGGAGAGCGTCTTACCTCCCAGGCCAGCCCCTTAGTCTACTTATGACTTTCTGTAGAACCTCGAGTGATTTGATCACACTTTTCTTTTCCAATTGTATGATAAAGTTATACACGTATGATGTGCCTCCTTTTGTGTTTTAGGTTTCATTGAGTACTCATTTGAGTTTGCTTGAAGCCATGTTTGGATGGGTTAAATATGTCTGTTTTCCCGAATGCTGCTGTGTTAGCAGCCACTTCCCCTTCACTCCTTGAAAAGGTTATCAGAAGATGAATTGCAATTCTAATGATTAGTTGCAGACTGCTTATGGAACCATTATGTCACATTTGAATAACTTTCGTCAAACACAATCCGGAAATAAATAAATAAATAAATTACAAATTACAAGAGAAAAAATCTATGGTACGCCCCCTTGAAAAGGGGCATACCAGACGTCCCACTACGTATGTTTTTGGTACTTGTTACGTATTTTTTGGTACTCGTTACGCATGTTTTGGGAGGTTAATGTGAATAGTACTAACGTGAATGGTGAATTTTTTTTAACATCCATAACGGTTCATAACATGTACCAAAACCATACGTAACAAGGCTTTGACGTGAATAGTGAATTTTGAAAATGCATAACGGTTCACAAGTACCAAAAGTCCAAAACCATATGTAACACGTAACAAATACCCAAAAAATACGTAATGGGGTATACCGTACGCCCCTTGAAAAGGGGTGTATCAAGGAAAGGAGAGAAGGAAAGATAAAGCAACGATCGACCCTGACTCTCGTTGGGTTGTGCTGAGACCTCATCGAAAGTTTAGTCAAAACCTATATGAAAACGGATTCAACCATTTTAACCGTAAGAATTCACAATAAGCAAATGACTAATTTCCAACTTATGAGTTTGTTACAACTGATTCAAGATGTATTCTATGCAAATGCCAGCTTTACCTGTCATTTGGCCTTGTCTTCTAATAATTCCCTGCAATCTGATAACCAATGTTATTGACCTGTTTTGATTTTTTACACGGTGCTAAACATCCGACGACCTTGTTTGACAATTGTTTTTAAGCTGGTTTTGTAAATAAAGCTAAAAATAAAACACGATGTTATCGGGCAAAAAGCAGATGAATTAAACATGATGTGAAGATCCTTTTAGAAAGGCCAAATATGCAGGAGAAAAAAATAGCCACACATCACAACCATGCAACACAGGCATTTCTATTTAAATTACAATGCCAACTATACAAGGGAAAGAAACTACCAGACTACAAGACCAAGACCTGTTTTCCTTAACATCTCCAACCAAAATTGCCAAATATGCTATAATTGGCTCAACAGTTTACTCTATTTAAGCCTGAAACCTAACTTCCTTTCTTGTTTGTGTTGTGTTTTCCTCTTTGTTCGAAAAACTTGTTCACCTTAGGCCTATTTTCCGGACTCTGATGGCTTCCTGCAAAGTGTTCATTGTTTCTTTGTTCATCGCTTTCTCATTGTCAAGCATCCATGAAGCGAAAGGGGCTCGCCAGCTTCCTCACCTTTCTGTGCCTGTTGTGCCTCCATTGCAGTTCATGTCCATGTCTCCAAATGCCACGGTCGGTCCCCAGCCGGAAACTACCTTGGCAACACCATCAATGATCATTGCCACGCCAACAACCATTTCATGGCCCACGGAAAAGCCCATGGCACGCCTTATAGTGCTTTGGCAGATATCCACCTTCTGATGTTTTCGAACATTTGGTTTCATTGGAAACTTCATAACTTTATTGGATTCCTTTTCCCATGGCCTACGGAAAAGCCTTGTAGTACTTTGGCAGATATCCACCTTCTGATGTATTCGAACATTTGGTGTCATTGGAAACTTCATAGCTTTATTGGATTCCTTTTCCCTTCATTTTTAGCCTTCATTCATTTCACGTTGTTGAGATGTTGTTACATTTGGTTTAGGTTTTCCATTTTTCCAGATAAAGTCTGGTTAGTTTCTTGTAATACAGAGAGAACACCTTCTCTTCTCAGATGAATGAATGCGGTTCCTCTTTTCCTTTCAAAATATGTTGGACAATTATGAGCAATGAGCCTTTCTGTTACTGTTTGGATCCACAGGAAATCAACATGGACAAAAAGGAAAACAAGCCCTCCAAGATTTCTCAGATTATGTTTGTCAAACTGTTACCATAATCACTCCATAGATTTGGAATAGTAGTTAGGAAAACATAGGGGTTAGGAAAATCAAGAACATGGTTCAGTTTTCTCACCATCTTTATCTTCTACATTGTTTAACCCTTAGTTTTAAATCGCGATATCGGGAAAAGTAATATGGTTAACCTTTTTATTTTTAAAATCCTGCATCGTACTTAAGAATGACCCTTTTTCAATCACAAGTCATGAATCGGTCTTTCCCGTCTCAATCCAACCACAAATTTGAAATAAAAAAAGTTTCTTTTTTCTGCATTTTTGCTAATGCATAATTGGTTGATTTGTTTTAGGCTTTGAGTGTACTACTGCCTCTCATCTGCATTATTTGTCTATATTCTTTGTTAAGTTCCAAGAAAGGAGTTAATAAGTCATCATCATTCATTAAAGGCGACACTTACGAGCAGTAATTGAAAATTATGGTAGTACCAATACTGGTTCCTATTGATATTAATTAAAAAATAAAAGAGAGAGAGAAAGCCCCATGATCTTTTATTCTAATCACAGAATGTGACAAGAGAACTGCTACAGATTGCTCAGCAGAAGCATCAAATACCATTCCTTTAATTAAGCACAAAGGAGGACAAAAGAAATCTTTGAATTCCTTCTCCTACCTACCTTTTTTTCACTCCACAATACATTACAATACAATACATAACCACCAAACAACCAAAGGAAACAACAAGAGTAACATCAAACCAACCACAACCAACACTACTAACAGGGCAACAAATGCACCCAAAACACACTTCAATTAACATAAACGTGCGATAGTTGCGTGCCTGTGCAGCGAGGTTCTCAGCCACACAAATAGTTCAATGTGCTCATCAGCGCCAAACGCTGCTACTTTCATAAAATAGAATAACCAAACATTGAGAAGAATTTAAACTAGAAAAGCCTTCTCCAATAATCAACTTATCAACCCCACCATTGATGTACAGCAACTCCCTCATCCCTTAGCCTTCCATACAGTGCCAAACACTCCCAGTAAGCTCTTTTCCCTTCATTTTCCTCCCCATCACCTTGCCACTGGTATTTGCACTCCAAAAACAGTTCATCCACAAAACATATTGTCTTCTCCCTCACCATTTCCTCCACCACTTCTGCTTCAGCCTTCATTACAACAAAGTCCTCCTTCCTCACATTCTTCCTCAACCAATCCGATACCCCAATCACCTTCTTCATACTTCTACTGAACGATGATAATTCATTCCCTTTTTCTTCATCGTAAACCCCAATCTCCAAATTGTACACCTGAAAGAACTGGTTTCTCGTAGGATAGTTCTTATAAAACCATTGAACCATACCACCATTGTCATCAGTGATGAAAATGCGTTGTCGGTAACTTCCCAGCGAATCTCCTAACAAATCTGGTAAAAAGTTGATTTGCCTTGCCAGTGCTCGTCTAGTCGGTGGCTCAAGCAATACTTCTTCTAAACTTTTCAATGCTAATTTCTTGGCTTCCACCATGCCACCACATTGTTGAATCTTTCTTGGAAACTTCAGGAATTCATCCATCAAACCCGCTTTCCTCATTGCAACAACAGTGGAGTCAACTCGCCTAAGATACACAATTTTGTAATTTGAATGTTGTTGAAAGGGATTTGAAGGGTCATTGCTTACGTGCATAACCAAAAGACCCCCAATTTTGAGTACTCTATCCACAACCTTATCAGCATTAGATCTCAACGAAAGCACAAAATCAAATGTTTCATCTGGTATTGAGCTTTTAGAGGCTAGATCGGATTCAACTGCCAAATCAATCTCATTCTCGTTCAAGAATTCTGAGTAATCCATGAAATTTCCACCACCAGAGGTCAGAATGAGAGCTCTATCGCCTTTCTTAAGCAGTCCTTCTTCAGACAAATCGTGAAAAATCAAAGGCAACAATTCGGAACCAATTGAATGAGACCCAACTGCTTCTGGGTCATTTAAAGAATTGGGTATTCCTCTTAGGAATGACCCAATGCAGGGCAATGCGATAATTAGCATTGCAAGAAACAGAGATCGAGACATAACCCTTAAAGCCTGTGGACTTGGAAGCTTTATAATCAAAAGGGTATTGTGACTATGGAGCGAATTCAACCCCGTTGTCTCGCCTTTCATTCGTTTCATCTTGATTTCGTTCTTGGGTCGGTACCCACAAGCCAATTCCATCGTATCAAACGAATTACAACCAAATTCCAATCACCAAACGGCGTAAAAAATCCGATCTTGGATATGAAATGAGAGATCTGGGGAAAACCCAGATGCCAATTGCAAAAAAATTGCAGGAGAAATAAAGCTAGAGACAGAAGAGGAGAGGGGATTAGCGAGAGCAAAACCTAGATGCGGTGTGGTTTCCACCCATTAGAGCAACACGGGTGCTTCTGATTCTACACCAGAGGAGCATCAGCTGTTTGAATCTCTGTACTTCCATTTTGTGTGCCAAATTATCCTGTCTGTTGGTTTTCTCCTCTCAGATCAACCAATGGAGGAGGGTTTCAGATGAGTTGTCATTATCTTGATGAGTAATGGAGATTCATCTGCAACTCAACCACCATATGGAGCAGACAAAAGATGGGTGTGAAAAATGAAAAGAGAGAGATGAGAGAGAAGGGGGAGAGTGTTGGGTGGTGTGGGATATGGAGAGGGAGAGATGGGGGTCTGCATTTATTGGACAGTTGGTGTGGATGGCGTTGCGTGTGGGGACCGTGGTGTTGCTAGCAATTTTTATAGTTTTTGGAATTCATGGGGATCCGTATTTTTGGGTAGCCCAAGATGGTGGAGTATAGGCGATCTTTGAATTTCGAATTTGTGGTGGAAAAATAAGGGTTTCTTTGGAACTTATGAAAAAGAAGAGAAAAAAAAAAGAAATTTTAGGATTTAATTTTAAAATTACTTTCTTTGTTTGGTTCGAGAGAGAAAGAAAGTGAAAGACAAGATAGAGCACTCGATTTTCTCTTCATTATTTTGCATTTTTTTTCCTCGCTTTCCACATATTTTAAATAGGGCATAAACAGAAGGAGGAGAAAATCAAAAAGTCTAGAACCACACCTTATTTTTGCACACACACTCATATAATTGTAGATTCCAAAAATTATGTGAGTGTGTATAAAATGGGTGTAGTTGTAAAATGATTGAAAGAAAATAAAGCAAAGAGTTAGAGCATGTACAATAGGCTCAAGTCAACTAGCCAGAATTGCTAGTCCAAACTCAAGAAATTACTTTACGTAGTCATTTCTCACTTTGTGAACTCCAAGATCACCAACTATTTTAGTAAGTTTTATTTTCATAATGTGTAGTTTATATCCTTTAATTCTAACCACCGATTAAATTGCTAGAAAATACCCACCGTGCCATTTACAACCCAAGCCACAAGTAGAAAGATGAACATGTGGCCACATACTATGGATTGCAAGGAAATATCATGATCTCTTGCATTCATTCTAATGGAAATTGGGTAAACACATACCCTACACAATTAAGTGTTGTTTGATAAAAGAGAAATTTGAAGATAAAATTTGAAAAATAAGTAATCAAAACTTAATGCCATATTTAAGCTGAAAAAATATATGATAAGAATATATGAGCTAAATATAACATGTGATTTGATACAAAGATAAAGAATAATTAATTCCAAATTTTAGAGTTTTTCTCTTTTAATTTTACTAGTGGGCGCTATGAGTTTGTGGTGGTGACTTTTATGTGATAGTGTGGCAGAGAGAAATGTGATGGTGTCCATAATGGTTGTAATAGAGCTGGTAGTGGTGGATAAATGACGATGGTAACATGTGGTGATGATAGGAAGTTGTGTGTAGTTATTGTGGTGAAGAGGTAAGTTAATCGAAACAATAGAAGGTGATGGAGAATAAGAGTGGTTGTGTTGGTGGTAGCAAGATGGCGGTAATGCAGATCGAAGAATGGTAATGGTAGCAGTGGTGGAGTAGGAGTAATGGCAGCGACAGTAAAAGTGGTGTGGAGTACTGGCGATAGAGGTAGCGGCAGTGACGATGAACATTGATGGTAGGTGTTAAAGCAATAGAACTGTGGCAGTGGCAGTGATGGTGGTGTCGATAAAGGTGGAATGGTTGTGTTAGTAGTGGAGACGTTGTAATAGTAGTGGCCACGGTGATGGTAGTGTTAATAGCGGTGGTGTAGTTTGTAGTAGTGTTTAAAGCTCTAGAGTAAGGACAGATTTCCCCGGGGGCACATGCCCCCACTTAAAACTAAGAATTTATATTAATACTTTATATTTTGCTTAATTATACAATAAGTCGATAATATCTACCCCACGCACGTAATGGTAGTGAAAATGGTGATTGTGGTGGTGGTAGGATCAAGAGCGGTGGCGTGGTTATGGTAGTGGTAGAGGTAGTAAAGTGGTAATGATGGCAGTAAAATAGTGGTTAGGTTGTTAGTCTTAATAGTGGTGGTGATCGTGGATGTAGAAAAGGTATTAACATGTATTCAGCCATAATTTTGTAAGTAGTGTGTTGCTTAAGTTTTATGAACTTTTCAGCCTACATAAGTTCATATTTGAACCTACTTAAGTTGTTATTGCTTAATACATTCAGTTTTAAATATTAAATTGAGTTATTAAAAATTCTCCCACATATTAGAGTATCTCCAACCAATGCTCTCTTTCACTTCTAAATCTCCATCCTCCCAAATACAGGAGAAAATCGGTACAATATTCAGAACCTTGGTACAAAGCTTCGTGCAAGTTTCCCAAACTTAAAGAAGCAAAGTGTTGTTAACCTCTCCAATACTCTGAAATGAAAAGTGCAAAGTTCGATCGTTATAACTTACAAAGTTATAGGTTACTGAAACCTTTTACTTCAAAGGTGAAATATGTAACCTTTACAAAACTACGAGGGTGCAACTGCAAAGTGATTCTTTCATTTGTTTATATTGTGATCGTACAAAACTCAGTGCAAGTTTCACAAACCTAAAGGAGCAAAGTGTTATTTACCTCTCCAATGCACGTGACATCACGTGCAATCAAACCCTAACTGGTTCTTTGTACAAAAGAAACCTCCCAGAAAATCGCCAAGCGCACTCACACATACAGTTGCAGAAAGAGAGAGAGAAAAAAGAGATGGGAGTAGAAAAGGAAGTCCTCACAGCCGGAACCGGCCCCAAACCGGTCTCCGGTCAGAACGTCACCGTCCACTGCACTGGTTTTGGTTAGTCCCATTTCTGTGTGTGTGTGTGGTTATCTCTCTGTCTCTCATTTGATGTACCACATATGTGCAAGTATTCATGGAATTGAATTTGTATATGGCCTATACTGAAACTGAATTTCCAGATGCGTATGTGCGTAGGCATATGGGTTTTTTTTTTATCTATGTACGTTTCTACTCACTGTTGGGAGTAAGGAGGATTGGGTTAGTCTCTCAATTGGAGAAAGGAAAAGAAGGATGGACGAAATTCTTATTAAACTATGGAAAAGCTTGATGGGTCTATGAATTAATTTGAGGATGGTTTTATGCAAAAAAAAATTTGCACGCCACATTTTTTCTTTTGTTCTATAGATGCACTCCAAAATTTGTCATTTTTGGAACTTTGTTGTGTGTAATTTGAAGCACTAAAAGACAACTTTTGTAGTGGGTTTATAAAAAAAAATGTGGGGTGCAAAAATCATTTCCCAATCAGAAATAGTTAAATTTGTATGCTGTAGTTATTTTTATTTTAATTGACTTCTGTTTCTGTTAATTATAGGCAAAGGTGGGGATCTTTCACAGAAGTTCTGGAGGTACATCTTATGAATTACAGCTTGTCTATATTTTGGGTTCTGATTCTTTTCTTCTATTAGCTAGTTTCTTTAAGGTTGAGTTCTCTTTCTCTTTCTTTCATTTGTTTTCTATAATAGCACGAAGGACCCTGGGCAGCAGCCGTTCACCTTCAAAATTGGCCAAGGAACCGTCATCAAAGGTGAAGTTTATCACTGTTATCCATAATGTGGCGTCGATTCACATAGATGTTGTATATTCATCTATATTTCCGATTTACAAGTATCTTCACTTGTATGGCATTTTATTTTCCCTTCAAACTCTAACACATAGTACATATGGCTCGTACTTAGCCCTACCATGCTAGACCAGTCACCATATGACCTAAAGCATCTTTACCAGATACCAAGGCCGGCCTTGAGTTTCTCAAGGCTCCAACCAAATCATCAATTTGAGGCCCTTCACATTTTGAATGTGTTATAATTTCAAAAGATACAAATTGCCAAAAAAACCCGTTTTAGGGCAGACAAAGAGAGAGAATTGTTTTTTTTTTTTTAAATGAAGTTTCGAAATTGGATTACTTTTCCTTTTATCGTCGAAGACGCCCAAAATTGCACTTCCAAATTACAATTGGGCTCAGCTTTTAAAAACATAGTAGGGCCCTAAGTTAAATTGGATTGTAGTTTTGGGGCCTAAGTAAGTTGGGTTGTAGTTTTGGGGCATTCCTCATCTAATATAACAACCACTAGTACTTGGAGGCTAAAAACTTGGGCCTTTTTTTGGGAGGCCCCAGACTGTTGCCTGCTGGGCCTTGCCCCAGGGCCGGTAGCCAGATTCCTCAAAACTTAGCTTCAAAATCGTACTTTGCTGTAATACCTCAAAATTTGAAGGGTGAGTTTATGTGGTGTACTCTTACAGATCCTTCAAACTATACCCTTTATAATGTTTTATATATCTTTAGTTTTAATGAGTAACATATTTATGGCAAGTTGGGTAAGATAAAAAAAGAAGTGGACTTTTTTGCATATTGGTTGTGCAACAGTAAAATTGATTTTTTAGATTTGCTACAACAAATGAAAGATAGCAGGCCAAAGAATTGAAATTTGCAACGGAAAATAAAAAGTAATGGTATTATGGGAGTTGCAATGGTAAAAAGTACTCCTTCTATCGCCAAATAATTATCTGTGTTTCACAACTTGGACCTCTTAAAAATTACTTATATTTTTTATTTAATATTTTTCATATGCAATATGGTCCATATGGATCTTGTTTGATAGAATTCACTTAATTGTAGTATACAAAAATTTTAAAATCATAAGATTATAAGTTATAAAATATATAAACAATTTTTTTGCAAGTGTGAATGTTACAATTGGAACAATTATTTTATTTGAACATGTGACCTCAAGGTTAGGAGCCTTGCGAGCTACTCAACTACTCTACACCCCGCTCTAAAGAGAACAACGGATGGAGGAAGTAATAAAATATTAATATTTTGAGATTGGCGGGGTGAGGTAAATTCCCCAAATTTGAAGAGTGAGAAAGAAAATTTGAAGGGTGACTTCAAATTATTTGGTGTTTGAGGGATCTGTTGGAGCAATGATTTCGTATCTAATCTCTCAAATTTTCTGGGATCCGCTGGAGATGCTCTAAATGTGATGTGTGCTTGAGTGAGCGGGAGGGCTCCAACGTCTTTTAAAAGTATTCCAAACTATTAAAATTTGCATGAGCGGGATTTGACCTAGCAGATGACTCAGGCCTACAATATGATAGAATGAGTGCTCAGGGGATAGAAAGTGGGTTTGGCTTGGACTACATTCTTAATACAGGAGACAACATGGCTCTTGATTTGTTGATTGCATTCACAAATTGGCAAGGTTCTAAAACTCGCAGGGCGGCCTGGTACCTTCTAGCTTCCAGGGTCTAGTACTCGGCGCCTAGTCGGGCTAGTCGGCGAGGGGCCTTCTAGTGCCTAGATTTTCTTTTAGACCTTCCAGATTTTCTTTTAGAACATAGACATTAAGGCTAGAATTTTTAAATTTCCTGTAAGTTTTGATTATGGGTATGTTGAATTTTTCCTTTTGTCAGATCAATGCCCCATTATAAAATTTCACTGTCCTTAAAATTTGTGTGAAAAGAATCTCTAATAAAATTTTCATGATTAAAACTACCGTCCCAAAATAGACTACGAATACTTTGCTTTCTGGAACTCTCCTGGAAATATGGTGACCAAAGAGATTTGAAAGGAATTCTTCGCAGGTAACTAGTTGGGTTTTGTAATTATTGAAGTATTGATCCAGATAAACTTATCCGCACTAGTCCAGTCTTATCAAACCACTTTTTGAAGCATGTTCTGCAACATGTTCCCTTTACGAGAATGATCCATGTCCCTGTTAATGTGGATCAGAACTCTATTGAGGTCTGAAGTATATACATATTAAGTGGAAATTGCCTTAGTATTAGTATGTACATACAGTTTGATTAATTTTCTTCCGTTTCATTGCGTAGCATTTCTGAATATTTACATTGGCAGTTTTATTAGCATATTGTTAATTGGCATGGAGGCAATTAATTGTTGTTTCATGTTACATTGATTATAATTACTTTATGGTTCTAAATTCCATTGTCGAATTTATCCGTTCTGTCTTAGGCTGGGACGAAGGCGTGATGGGAATGCAGGTGGGAGAGGTTGCTCGGTTAACGGTAGTACTCTGACCTTTTTGTTTTGTTATTTTGCTTCTCTTACTAGTTTAAATGATATTTTGGTTTTTTGAATCACTCGATAAGGGTAAACATTTAGTTCGGCGGTTCTGATTAGGAGTTTGGGTAAAATAATCTGTTCTCTACATTACCTTTATTCTTGACAGAAGATTTGTGATAAAGATTCTGGCTTCCAGTTAAATTGCTGTGTTTTGGTGAGCTGTAAACTCTTATGCTTATAAGCAATCTAGTGCAATCTGGGAAACAGTTTAGGTGGTTCTGAGTCTCACCGAGAATATCTATCTTGATCCGATTTTGTTGTAGTGATTTCGGCTTTTTTCTTGTTACTGTTATGCGTTTTCGTTCTGCTTGGGGACTAACAAGCATCCACTGAACTTTTATCGATGCTTTGGGATAGCCTTCAAGTCTTTTACTTTTTTACCATGGTGCCAAGTCATTTAGTCTTTCACTTTCTTTACTACTACGCGGATTAGAGCCGCAACTGACTCCCAACGTTGTTGAATAATGTAACTTTTCTTTCTGACATGTTTTTTTTCCCAAACTTTTCTCTGGAAAGATGTTGCGAGTTATTTGATCTCAATTACTTTGAATTGATCTCGTGTTTGAATCCTCCCCTCCCCCTCCCGCCGTGTTGAGTACTGCCGTTGAAGTTTCATTAATGAAATTTATGAGAGCATTTTTTTCTAAAATTTGATTTGATTGTCTTTGCAGTGCTCTCCGGACTATGCTTATGGTAGCCAAGGATTCTCAACATGGGGTATTAAGCCCGACTCGGTTCTGATTTTTGAGATTGAAGTTCTGAGTCTGAAATAGATGCCCTTTTGGAGATGGCAATCATCTGATTACCGGTTTGCATAATTTCAGTATCATGTGTTTTATCGACTACTACTTATGGATATCGTCGAACTTTATGTGGGGCACTTAAGGTTGCTGAATTTATCTGCGATGAAATAAATTATTCCCTACATTTGTTTGGATGTTGTTCTGTTCTGTCTTTGAATTGGGATTGGTTTCCCAGTGCTGTGCAAAACTTATCCGTAAGGTTGCTTATGATTTTTGCTTTATAGATTTGCCTGCCCTCCCTCCGTTCATGAATGGTTCTCATCACGTTCCAATTCCATAATTTAGTTTGTTTAGCTGCTGTGTTTCGTGGGTTAATTATCCAACAATCGTACTACAAATTTCATTACTTTTAAAAGCTAAGCAGCTGTTCTGGCGATTTTATCACAATAAGACTGCAAAGACAAATTTGTCTGTTAATACCCGAAATAAAAAACAGTGGGATAATGAACAAAGATACTGCTATTAGGGGAAAATCCCATAGTTTCTCAAATCAATAGTACAAAAAAGGGGAAACAAAGAAGCTTTTCCATACAAATGGCAAACACACCTGAACAATGTAACACTGGCAAGTATTACAAAAATTACTCCACTTAGGAAGACAGAAGAACAAAAGCATTGGTGACAAACTGGAAGTCTAAACCTACTTGTTGAAGAACACTGCTGTAATAGGAAAAGTCCGGGATTTTCTCAAACCAACGGAAGAACAGAAAATTTGAAACCGGAGGAAAACCAATTATGCAGCCAATAAAGAGTTCTCTTTCATTTTCTCCCTTCTCAGGAAATGGAATTTCTCCACCTTCTGGGAGCCTTCCTAGTCTGGTCTGCATTTGGCACCTGCGACCCCGTCTCATTGGTCTCCAAACCAGTCATCTTAGTCAGCTTTCCAAGTTTTTTCCACCCGCTGGACCAGGCTGATGCTTGTTTCGGCTTCACCATCTTGTCAAACTGTCTCTGCAACGTATCAAAATCGTTTTGGAGCTCTAAGTACTTGGTCTTAACACTTTCGAGCTCAAATTTAAGCGTGTTGATGTCCTTTTTAGCCGTTGCCCATCCTTCTTGAAATGACTGTGGAGTCCCTTCGAGTAACGTCTTCCTGTTTGATACCACGGGCTGGAAGTGGGAGTCACCGGATTCTTTAAGGGAGTTTGTGGCTATTGCATTGCTTATTTTCACCTGTTCAGAGAAGAGAACTTGGACCACCACTCTTAATGGGAGGCGTTCGTTCTGGGCAGCATGCATACATGCATCGATTGAGAGCTTTTGGCAATCCATGACACGGCAGAGTCGCTTCCTTTCATGCTCAGAGAGTGTTGGATGGGCCTGTCAAAGGTAAGATTTCAAGCCTATGTACTCTGATATAAGGTAGATTGTATTTGATATCTTTAGAAGCAATTAGTCATATGTATGTCATTCTTTTCCTTTTTGGAACACTCAGTCAAAGCAACAAAGATCCTCATATGGTTTCTCATGTAAAAGTACATTTTTACACTTTAAAGACTTAAAATTGTACTTAACATGCTATTTTGCCGTCTTCTATTAATCCTTCACAAGATCTTTGGATTTTTTTTTTTTTTGACATTTCTAAGAAATCAGGCACGCATAAAAACACAAGTTCAGTGGCATGTACTGCGTCACAACCGATGGTGGTAGCCTAGAGGGCAGGACAGTTCTCACCCCCACAACTGACTCAGGTTCGAGTCTCAACAAGGGGGCACTTGGACTACTGCCATCTAGTACCTAGGTGGTGCTGACGTGCTGTGATGATAATTTGTCCTCGTGGACAGTAGCTACGGCTTCCATAGCTGGTTGGGAGCCCCTATGGTTATGCTCAAGGGGTTGTAGCAGTTGCTACGCTAATTGCCCCCTCCCACCATTTTCCCGATTAAAAAAAAAAAAGTGGCATGTACTGCCTCATGTTATCTTGGAAAGCAGAGAGATCCGTGTTTGATTCCTCTTGTATCAGCATCTCATTCTAAGTTTCGGAAAGGTACAACAAATTTCTTTGGCTAACACAAACTCAGGCGATAGTCTAAAAGATGAAGATAAAACTTGTTGAAAAATTAAATTACCTTAAGATAGGAATCAATCGCTCGATACAGTCCATCATCGCACGTTCTAGCTGATTCCGGCAATGCCTCTGCTAAGACCTGGAATTTTGTCAAGGAGAGGTTCCTATCTCTAGAAACTTCTGTAAGATAACTGTCCACAAGCCTAGCCACTCTCATCTTGGCATTAGGAACATTCCCCCTTTGACTTCCTTCATACATATGCTTATCAGAAAAAGATTGATGGCTAGGACTCGAACCTTCGGTCTGTTCCTGAACTAGAAAATGCTCCAAGAGCCTCTGAACTAAATCCACATCGTACAAAGTGTCACTCTTATTATACGTAGGAATGAGAAGATCAGGCAACGTTGCCTGTTCAAACTGCATTCCTACTCTTTTTTCCAATTCAGTAACCAAAGCTGGGGCCACCTTCAACATATTTGCCATTCTAAGTAACCGCAGAAGGAAACTGCATGATACAGAGTCCTTCTGCGGTGGAATTATACTTATTAGGCTCTCTATAATCAATCTTTGATCTTTCGATTGAACCGTGGGCATTTCATCTTTATTCCCGGCCAAAACCATATGTAAACCCCCCCTCCAACTACTCCCACCACCACCATTGCTACCTCCACTATTACTCCCATCATCGCCATTTCCACTCCCTTCTCTGATCAAACCCGGGAGCCATTTTCCCGCGTAGTGCATCAGTGCCGCTCCAATCAGTTCAAATCTCATCCCCTTTACTTTGATCGCAGTTATCACGCGAACAAAGTGATCAATCCTTAGAATCGAAACATCCTCAAACCACCAGTCAGGGGGAACTTGGTGGTTTCTACTTGGGCTGGAGTCCTTCATTTCATTCCATTTCGGGCTTGACACTTTGGGTGGTTTCCCGGTATAGGCCCACCGGATTCCTTTCGGATTTGCACAAGCTTTCCACGCGATGGACTCACTGCATCTCCTTACGATTTGGAGGTTTTCGGACCAAGGTGAGAGTTTTTCGCAGTTTTTTAGTACCAGGATGGAGTCTCTCCATGAAGACAAGACGACGTAGCTTAGAAACGCTTCAGTTTTGAATATGAGATTGCCTTCTTCTAAATCCTCCGTCATTTCGAGGTATTCCGCTGCACACCTTAGGCCCGAGATGTTTGTTGCTGTGAGATCGACAGCGATTCCGTAGCAGAATTTCGCTGCTAGCTCAAAGGCTTCTGCTCCACCTGGAATATCATCTAGAACCACTTTGTCTATATCAGCATCGCGCGATTCGTAGATGATTCTGTTCATCTTGCCACTCCGAGAGAGGAGTGGATACTTGACAGAGAGATTCATGTTAGAAGACAATATCCTTATTGAAACCTTCAATACAAAAGCTTAGAACTGGAAATTTCAATTGTCTTTGACACGAGAGATAAATACCTTGTGTAAATGGAAAGTAGAATCTCCAATTTGAATCAAGAAGTCACTTGGGATATCAGTTGCAACATGCCTATTAAATTTGAGATTCACAGGATTATTTTTTGATTGGCTAAGAAAGCTTCATTATCATAAAGATAAGAAATGAAATCATTACGATAGGAAAAGAAATGCATCGAGAGATCTTCGAAGAGACAAAAACAATCCCAGTGCTACTACTCGCAAAACTTGACCTACCCCTCGGCCTATCGATTCGGAAGATTTTTCAGAAGCTCAAGTGATCTATAAATAGTTCTTGGTATTTCTAAAGCAGAAGAGCATCAATCTTCAACTTAAATGCTGAAATTGTTTCATGCAGCACTCATTCATTGATCAAGATAATGTAAACAAAGGTAATTACTAGCTTCATCAAAAAAAAAAAAAAAACTCATCTTTCAGTGCAGAAACAAAATTCCTAGCCCATTAGATTTGATATTCACCAGATCAGTCAGAAGCTCATGTGCTCTAAGTTAATCTTAGTTATTCTAAAGCAAAAAAAAAAGGTGCAAATTTACACACTAGGATATCCCTATTTTCTATGCAGTGCTAAAAACAAATAAAATTAATAACTTCATGCAATAAAAATTTCATTTTTGTCTGCAGTTTTAGCTACAAATAGGATGGTACTATTTTCTGCATTAGTGACATACCAAGATTGGCCTCTTTGCTCAAACCCATCAGTCTTGACACCTTGTTTGCTGGAACTAACCACTCCATTTTTGTACTCTATTCCTGCAGCTGACTCACTCTCTGAATCCCACATAGTGAAAACTGAAGAATAAGGAAAAAAAAACCAGAAAATCTGAAATACAGAAACTTTTAATTTTGTGCCTTAAAAGTTCAGGATTCAGAGGAAGAGGAAAGAGTAGAATGTGAAGAAGAACAGATCACAGAGCAAACAGAGATGGAACTGAAGATGAGGCCTAAAAGAGGAAGAGAATCCCACATGGGAATAATCTCAAATTGTCGGATCTCTTCTAACAGGCTGTGAGGTCATGGCCAATACTACTGGTACTTTTTTGGAACCTTTGCCTCACATTTGTGTTTTTTAGGCTTTGGGTAGAGATAACTTTATCAATGCACAAGGAGTGTGAAATTCATCTGCCTTTACTTTCAAGCCCCTTTTCAAGATTTTGTTTTTCTATTTTATTCTTCCTTTTCATGCCAATAATTTTTTTTTAATTGATATTCACACCTCCCAAATTGTTATCCATACCCCTTTTTTGTCTTTTAGTCAAAAAAATTCACATGAAAATTTCACTAGAAAATAAAAAGGGAGTGTAGATAACAATTTGGGGGTGTGGAAATCACTTTCTTTTTCTTTTTGTATAGATAGCAGGAATAATATACAAAATGGATGAAATCCTTAATGAAAATACTCCCAAAGGCATTACACTCATGTACTGCTCAATCTGAGCCGTCCAAAGATGCTCTTAACGGTCCAAATTTATAATATTATTTTACATGCAATATGCTTGCATCTCGTGTAAAATAGTCTGGACCATTACTTGCCAAACCAACGGAAGATTGCTGTAGTGCCATATTTGGAAACCTTTGCACCTCAAGTCTTTTAGTCTTGACATCAATTCTCTCTCCTCAACCTTTTCTTTGTTGATTCATATTTGGCCAAGCATAATTTCTTGCCCAAGTTCTAGACCCTATCTATCTCAAATGACCTAGGGAACCCTATTGCCCTTGGAATGCAATTTGGGATGTTTTTTTATTCTTTTTTTTGTACTTCTGAGTTCTGCTAATCAATGGGAGACTGCAAATTCTTCTCATGACCTAGGGAACCCTATTGCCCTTGGAATGCAATTTGGGATGTTTTTTATTCTATTTTTTGTACTTCTGAGTTCTGCTAATCAATGGGAGACTACAAATTCTTCTCAATACAGGAAGTTTGGTATCAGGGGTCCCAAAACTTTATGACTTGTCTCTGTGTAGTGACAGAGGCATTTGAATGACTTAGATTTGTACTGATTTTTTTGTGGGTCCTTCATTTTGCAAATGGTATTCACAAAACAGTGTTATCTTGCTCACCCATGTTATTTGTATGAAAGCTCTATCTAAACTTGTGATAATCAAATATTCACGTCAAGCTTGCCGAACCTCATCCTCATCTTATCCGAAAGTCTTAAAGTTAACGACCAAATAAGTTTTCAGTAGCCTTTTAAGGTTTATTTATTTTTAAGTACCTTACTTGTTGTTAAGCTCTTACTCAACTAATCCCTTGGATTCTATCTTCTCGATTTCGTAGCACAATACAATCTACTATAAGCAAATTGATCTCCGTAACACCAATGAGCCATTTCCATAACACCATGATTGGGAATTGGCTGTACGATTTGCATTTGCTCTTTTTGAAAGGCTGTTGAAATCTTTTTTCACAGAGTCTTCCAATGGCCATGCTGTTTCGTGGGACTCTTTTCTCTGTACATAGAGTTTGAATAATTGATTGTTTTGAGGTTTGATTTGATCAGTCACACAAAGTTATTTCATACGTTCTTTTTTCTTCTTCCAAGATTAATACTTGATTGCTAGAGGCTTTATTTGTCGTAGGTAGCTACTTAGATAAATTGAAAGACGCGGTTCCGACATTGTTTGAGACGGTTCAAGTTAACCCACCACACGCATCCAAATTCTATGTGGAAAAGAAATTTTCCGTATAATCTCAAGTGGGATGACCCATGATTTTTTGGGCTAATAATATTGATAAAGACTCGAATTCATAATAGATGAATGATTCTTTCTCATATAAATTGAGAAGGATTTGTTTTAACTATTACTTAATGTTTTTAATTCGTCGAGGGAAATCCTAAACATTTGTGCATGTGCAATGTGAAGAAGTAATAGGAAGTATGTTAACGTTCTTTTCAATTTGGGAGATTTGTTTAAAGTTTCGTGTCTGTTGATAATAAGTGTGTTTTATTTTACGTAATAAAACACTTAGGATAAAAATATCGGTCTATTATCTGTGAAGTTCCTGAAACATTGACGATTTTCAAATAGATTTTGATTACAGAACTCAAATCCCACCGCCTATAGAATATGATCAAATCTTGTAGCCATCTTTTTTTTTTTTTGGGGGGGGGTGGAAATCTTGTAGATATTATTGACATATTCAGGGCATATCTTTTTTGGGATATGATTTATGGGAGGAAGACTAGGAGCGAAAATATAACCAGAAAAATCGAAACGAACATGAAATTCAGAGTTCAATCGGTCTAGGTTTAATCCCGATCAATTTTGATCCATGTAATATTTGGACCGGAATCAATTTTTATCATTTCTAGAGTGAACCGACCAGTTCGGTCCGCCGAGCCCAAAATCTCTGATCGATCGAACGGAAAAGAGTAGGCATATAGCAACTATTGCAATAAAATAAGGATCTTGCTAACGTGTGCCCAATAGGCATACAATAAGCACACAAATAAATTTAAAATAAACACACTCTAATACATATTTTACACTTTTCAATACACTTTCACATATTCTTATACACTTTTCACATATTTCAATATATTTTTTCAATTTTAACGTATACCCAATAAACACACGTTAGCATTTTTGATAAAACAATGCTCCTACCCCGACAGCGATTGAGATAAGGAATGTGGGACCCCTATGATAGCTTTACTGGCTGAGAGTATGGCTGCCATTCCTCAATCGTGCAGAGTGTCGGAAGAAAATTGAAAGAAAAAAAAAACTTAATACTGTATCTGTATTATTTAATGTACATTATGGGGTAATGGGGTACAACTAAGAGAATTAGAGCGATCCAGAATCTTCAACAGCTAATATTTGACCTGTAAATATTTCTTTTTTTTATCTTGGCAAAGAAAATTTTATTAATCATTAACTCTTAAATATTTCTTACAAGTAATAATAATATTTGATTTTTAGAATGGTACTATTTGTCAAATAAAGATTGCATTTGACCTCTTACATATTTCTCAAAATTAATAACGGCTTATTTTTACGAATGGTCCCCAAAGACATTAGCGAAATGTCAATTTGGTTTCCAATATACAAATTGCGTCTATTGCATCCCAACGTTTACAATGTATATTTAAACGGTCCCTGAGTCTAACTCCATTTATTTACACCGTTAAGTGCAAAAGTATTTTTGAAACTTCATTAAAAAATTTACTTTGGGAAGAGGGAATTCTATTCACACCCTTTTAATTGTAGAAGAGGGAGGAGTTTTTGACTTTCCTATATCGGAGAAAACAAATAAAAAAAGGTGTGCCAAGAATGGAGGGGTTAAAATACCCCTGCAGTTGATGGTACAGACAGGGTTAGACTCGGTGACCATTAAATACACAATGTAAATGTTGGGGATACAATAGATACGATTTGTATATTGGGGACTAAATTGACATTTTGTTAATCTTTGGAGACCACTTATTTATAAGCCAAGTAATAATGATATTTCCTAGTTCCTTAATATTACACATTTGTGGGATTATGGTATTCTTGTATAGGTCCCGATCCACGTGATCGGGTCCATCGTGGTATCGATTTGGAGCTACAACATATGCGACTTGGTCACCGGGGTATAGAAGCTATGGATCTACTAGAGGTGTACACAGAAAGCCATCACTGAAGGCAAGAGGTACCATCATTGGCTAATCTACGAAGAATATCCATAGACCAGTCATGATAGGGTCTGAGAAGAGGCTGCTTCACAGAATTACCTATAATAAAGTTTGTCTCTTACCAGATCCAGCGGCTAGCTAGGCGCCTCGGGAAAGAATCGTCTCAGGCTTCCCAGCAGCTATTTCTTAAACAACGAACCTTGCATCCGGGAGCTGGCAAACAGTGGTCCACTCCCATGGAACTAGACCTGTTTACCAACAACAACCGGTATAGAGTTATTCCAAACCACTCCTAGAGGAGCACACAAGGACAAACAGATAAGATTACACCGACCTTTAAATTGCATATATCTTTCGATTTATATCGTTTTATGTGATTTTTCAAAAATTTATGTAATAGCACTAATTGAAATCTATCAAATAAGATTTATGGGTGAGTTTGCCACAAGATTTTATGTTAATAAAATCAAGATTTGATAAAATCAAGTGAGGAAGAAGTTTGATAAAATCAGAGATGATGCAAAAATCTCAGATTTTATGAAACTATGCAGATTTTATGAAACTATGCAAAATGTCAGATTTTATCAAAAAATTTCCCCACTTTATCAAGATAAAATCAAGTGAGAAACTCACCCTATATTGCTTAAAAAAACATTACAGATTAAAAACTATGAACAATTTTTTTATAAAACAGAAATACTGAAAGTGTCTAATTTTTTGAGAGAGAGGGAGCATTTGATTTATGGTGTTAGTCAAATATTCCTTTCCTTTCTTGAAACTAGAAAGAAAAATATTTACATATGTTGTACTCCTTAGCCAGGTAATGATCCACATTGTACTACTCCTGTCACCGTGTGTGTGGTGCATATCTCTTGCATCTTGTTATTGTCTACATGTCTTGTACCCGGGCATCTATTTGTACAAATTAGGACATCCTCATCAGCCTCAATAAAAATTAGACCAACTTTAACCTCAAAAATATATTTATAAATTAGCAAGTCACTTTTTAAAAGCCTCACAAAATTAGACTCTTTATTCTAACTTCACAATATTAAACTACTCTTTCTTTTTACTCCTACTCAAAAAAAAAAAAAACACTACTCTATGAAGTCAGGAGAGAGAGAGAAGTCAGGAGAGAGAATTTATTAAACTATTCCTAACCTGTGCACAATACCATGCATGATTTGCCGGGTTACTGTAGCAAAGTTTCAGATTTTGCAAATTTATAAAAAATTTGTTGAGTCTGATTTTAGGGTAGTTTTTTCCTCTTTTACCCAACAAAATAGCCATCAGGGGAATTTGCCTCCCCTGATGAGGATGCTCTAAGTGAGAGAGAGAGATTTGCACTTTTCTTCCTTTTTTTTTAAATTTTTTTTTATTATTATTGAGGATACAAAAAATGCACAACAGAATATATTGCTTTGTCTCTATTCCCGTTTTTTTTTTAACTGCTAAAATGAGTGTAACACGAGGATTTTTCAAGGGGTCACTCATCCTAGTATTATTCTTGCTCAAGCACACTTAATTGCCAAGTTATGATAGGAACAAGTGTATTAGTGCTGGTATGATTGCACCCGTCTTTCTTTCCGTTA
Source organism: Gaultheria prostrata (assembly GCA_036023075.1). Classification (NCBI taxonomy): domain Eukaryota; kingdom Viridiplantae; phylum Streptophyta; class Magnoliopsida; order Ericales; family Ericaceae; genus Gaultheria; species Gaultheria prostrata. The sequence continues at coordinate 13,287 of JAXBDA010000765.1, read as the reverse complement.
AGACCGTCCCTCTACTCCACTCCCTGCATCTCTTGTTAAGAAATCTGAACAACGCGCTAAAAAAATACCAACACATAAAATTCTCAGGATCTTGGATTCTATGAATCACAGAAAACAAACTAGAGAAAAACAAACCAGTCTCTCCTCCCCTCCTTCCTGCATGCTTCCAAAAACCAGTTCAACCAGAGCATTCGTTCATACTCAAACGTCAAAGAAGGCATTTACAATAACATATATTTTGCCGAAAAGGATAGCAATATTGTATATGTAATCAATGGGTTCGAAAAATATGGTCACAGGATCGTGAGAGAATGGTAGTCTATTTGGCACTAAGGATGGGATTTATAGAGTTGGTATAACCTGTTTCACAAAATCGACATATTATTACAATTGGTTTATTGCGTTTTACGAGACAGGTCATTCTCTCACAATATAATAACTCAATTTCACTCAATAAGCTAGTTTCCACTGACTTATTGCCGATAAGTCAGTTTGTCAAACACCCCTTCCTCAAAACTATTTGAGTAATTTATGATCAATTAGCCGTCAAAACTACTTAATTTTCTTGGGAATTCTAACAGGAAATGAGATATGAAAGCGGATAAAAATATTGACGAGGAAAGCCGGCAATAAAATTTTGCGCGGCAGAACATAGAAACTGGAGGCCGGAGATTGATGCTAAATTGCTAATGAAGTTGAAGGAAGTCCCGGTGGCAAGTGGAGTAGCCGAAGATGGAGTGGGTTAGGGACAAATATAATGTGTAGAGTTTTACTGAGGGCCAGGATTTATTTGAGATACGACAGTGATTTTGCCATTTTCGCTTAAGTATTATGTTGGTGCAACGGTGTATTACCATTTGTAACGCCAATTCTTTTTTAATAATTCCTCCTCATATATAGGAATATCTTTTTTCAACTAATTTTCATCAACTCCATTCCCCATTTATGGTGATGTGTCAAAAATGGCCCCCCCCTTTTTTTTTTTTTTTATGTCATTTCTGAGTGAAACTATTTATGAATGGACAATTAAATGAGTGGCCATTGGGGCAGGAGATATTGCTACTTGCAAATTTACCATAATTGGACTTTGTTGAATTCTGTTGGACCCAAAATAATAATAATAATAATAATAATAATAATAATAATAATAATTGGACTTTGCTCTTACGGGGGACAGAGAGTATCTCTGAACCCATTTATTGAAAGATGCCAAAACTGGTGGTGGGAGCTGTGCCACCAGACCCTTTGGAACTCACCCACACGTTCTGTGTTTCCAATTTAGGTTTAAAAAAAGTGACCTTTAATATCAATTCAATTTAAAGACACCTTTTCCCCCCATATTTTATGCATAGATTTGTTGTCTAGAACCACCGGCTTGTTTTCAGCGGTGAGATTTTTGTTGTGTTTTGCAACTTTTTGCTTCATTTTTTTCAACGCCAATGGGGTTACATATATCCAACTCTATCCAGCTCTGCAGTTGTTGTGACTTTGGGTCCCCATCCACTTTAAAATACACATTCGAAAGAAAAAGAAAGTTTTTGGAGTATGTTATTGATAAATAATTTAGCCAGATTTTTTTAATCTTTTATTGGTTTATTTTGACGAGAAGAATTTAAAGGACAAAAAATTATTAACCAAACTATTTTTTTGTGAATAAGGATTAAAATAATCCCAAAAGTCTGTCTTTTGGATTATTACTTTTGGGATTATTTTTATCTTTAGCTAACTCTTTAAAGATTTTGCTCATATTCAAAAAAATCGACGGGTAACTAACAAGCGCGAATTTTTTTAATAAGGAAAAAAATAATCTACCTCAATTATTTAGCCAAAACACATAGCTATATATGTCCTGTTTAATTGGCTACATTGACTATTTCTTTATTTGCGGGTTGCCCCCCATACCATTTCTCATGTTTCTGAGATGTGTGATGAATCGGTCGCTAATCAGACACTTGTGTAATACTCCCTCCGTCCCTTTTTAAGTGATTCACTTGGGAAACGTGTATTTTTGCGGACGTTAAAAAGGCACTTCCGTAGAACATTTTTAAATTTTTTTTACACCAAATTAAAGTACTGAATGAGCACTTTAATTTGATATAAAAAATTCAAAAAATTATATAGAGAAATATGTTTTTTAGGGGTTTGAAATTGCACGTATTCCCATATGGATCACTTAAAAAGGGACGGAGGGAGTACCAACCAATCCCGATGTATCTAAGTTGGTCGATTTGTGATTGAGAGAAGTAGAATGTACACAAGCCGTAGGAGAACAAGATCAATAATGTACCTTGTCCCAGTGATATTAGGATGTTTACATAGGCATTAGAAGTAGAATCTCGTTAGAATTAGACGTGGTATTGGGGTAGTGGTGTTTTGGTTTTGGTGGAATATGTAGGGTTTGGTTTTTTATTGGGCTTGTTTGTTTGGATATTGAGTTGTCTGGTTGGACTGGGCTCATTTGTTTGGGCCTATTCCAATTTTGGTGTCCTCCTTGGTTGGTCTCGGGCCATCTTTGGAGAGTTGGTCTACCATGGTTTTTATGTGGGTGTGCCAAAGCCCCTTTAATCTTTGTATTTTGTGTTCAATGATTATAAAAAAAAATTGCCAAGCAAAAAACAAAAAAGAGAGAGAGCCCATACACACCTAGAACCCCTTTGGGGCGTTGGGCTAACTTAAGACCATAGCAAATTTTGCTGTCTTCGCTTCTCCTCAACCGTATAGAGCAGTTTTAATTTAGTGTAATAAATCTTGAAAACATAATATTTCTTAATATTATGCTAACAGTATAGAGCAATTCTAATTTATAAAAAACAAATGTCCTATAGATTTTTCCATTTTATCATATATACAAATCAAGTCCTTTACTTTTAGATAAGTTAGGTGTTCAGACCAACTTACGCCCGCATCGACTAATTCAGAAGAATAATCCCACTGCTACTAATAAGGGCCCAAGTATACTATCTTGGATAAGAGGATGTGTATTTCATGAAGGGAAATCCTATCATTTTTTTTTTGTTTGTAGTCTTTTAATAACATCAATTGTTGTGGAGCGTGAGGGTGTCTCGAAACGAACAACATTGGGTCGCCAACGTTTTGCTTTCCGTGAGATTTGGTTTTCGGTGACCGGTCCTAGGTGGATTAGTCTCATTCCGTTTGGGTATGGTGATGCATCATATATTGTCAAAAAGAAGAAGAAGAAGAAGAAGAAGAAGAAGAAGAAAACGTTGTGATTGGATATTCCATCGTCCTTGAAGAGTATTGGTAGTCTGTCAAAAAGCCCATGTTGAAGTCAGCCAAATCATGTATTCCATCGTCCATGGGTTTTGGCCCATGACTTGTGTGGGCTAGCAATAACACGAAACCGAGGGGAAAAAACCGCCCAAAAAAACTGGAAGGTGTCAGAAGTGGGATTTGAACCCACGCCCTCTCACGAAGACCAGAACTTGAGTCTGGCGCCTTAGACCACTCGGCCATCCTGACTCCATGTGTTAAATTTTCACAAATAAATACTTATTCTCACATGCACTCCATTTGTAATAATTTATTGGGGAAATGACCATAAAATGGTTTTTAAAAGTATTAATGCCAATGTCATGGGAAAGTTATTGGAAATGACCGGATTCATGACAAGGAGAAAAAAAATTCCACATAAGTGGTACCCCAAAACAACTTTCCTAAAATACCCCTCTGTGAATTAAAACCTCACCCCCAACCCCTCTTGTTTTCTCTCTTCTAAACTGGTGAACACCCCTGTCATTTCTTTTCAATCTAGGGAAGAAACCCATCTGCCATACCCACCCACATAGACATGAATTGCCTTTCAAATCCACATAAATGGCACCCAAAATTTCATTGCACGAACTACCCCTGTCATTTCTTTTCAATCTAGGGAAGAAACCCACTTTCGAACAAACCCACTGCCGCTGTCGACCAAGGGCTAGGAATTTGTTCTCTTATGCTAAAAAATATGCTTTTCTGCTTCTAAATCCCAAGGTCATCTACTACATTTACACAAAAAACTAGTTGACTTACGCCCAGGGAAGAAAATATGAATCGTAGAATTGGAAAATAAAAAGTGAAACTTATTTTTTGCTGTGTATGAACAATTACGAATACGTAATGTAGAACGATGCACCTAGACTGAATTAACATTGCACCTTTTGTAAATTTCATTGCACCCATTTGAGAAAGAGTGAGTTGCCTTAAACCCAACTTTTTTTATTTTGAAAAATATAATCATTATTTTGACCCTTACTCCATGTATGAAAAATTATCACATCTTGCAATAACATGAGTTGATCTCTATTTTTCCTAACTAGCACCATAATGGTTACGATTTGATTTGCACATAGTATGAAAGAACATGCTCCTTATATGAAAAATTGTTGCACCTTGTAATAACATGACTTGTTCTTTGTTTTCCCAAACTGGCACTATAATTGTCTAAAAATTTCTCGTTGGAGCAATGTTTGTATTATATAGTCTAATTAAGTTTTCATGGACAGTGCACTCGAATGAGGACTACTGTGTTGCCTGTGTGATATCTGAAATCCAATTTTTTTTTATTGAAAAAATAACCATTGCTCCTTAATTGAAACAACATTACTCCTTGAGTGAATTAATTGACACCCTTTGAGAATAACATTGCACATTGCACTAGAACGCAATCTTAATCCCACTTTATTTATTTTTTTGAAACAACCCTGCATGCTCCTTGCATGAACAAATTTTGCACCTTACCTGAAAAAAATGGCACCATTTGACAATAACATTGCACCAAAATTAGGAAAACAACATTTGTTCCTTATATTAACAACCTTGCACCTTAAATGAAATAATATGGCGTCCTTTCACAATAACATTGCACCGGAATGCCCAATCTGAAATTTCAAATCCCAATTCCAAACTTTTTTGAGAGAGATATTGCGTGTTGCACTCTATTTTCGATATACTTGCACCATTACTCCAAAAAAATGCACTCTCTCTCAAAATACTTGCACCCCCACTTTGGGGTTTTGTAAATTGGTTCCTACAAATCATCTATTTTCGATATAATTGCACTCACGTTAGTCCAACTTGCCTTGCTCGTGAGATCAAATCAAATCTTTTTGGACGGACAATCTCAAAATTGCACTGTGCATGCGACAACGTTGCACTGTAAATAAAAATGAAACTTTTGCACTTTGCAATAAAAGAATTGCACTCACGTTAGTCCAACTTGCCTTGCTAGTGTGAGATCAAATCAAATCTTTTTGGATGGAAAATCTCAAAATTGCATCGTGCGTGCGACAACGTTGCACTGTAAATGAAAACCCTTACAGCTTGCAATAAACGAATTACACTCACGTTAGTCCAACTTGCCTCACTAGTGTGAGATCAAATCAAATTTTTTTGGATGGACAATCTCAAAATTGCACCGTGCATGCAACAACATTGCACTATAAACAAAAATCCTTGCACCTTCCAATAAAAGAATTGCACTCACGAAAAGTTATAAAGCTCCGGTGGCATTGTCGTTTTTGTACATATCCAGTGATCATTGAAGGCCAAGAAACTTAGAATTAGAATTACTCTTACTGACTTCTCTCCCACATCTCACACACACATCTGCATGCACACACATAATCTGGTGGGGGGAGTCCCCCGCAGGGGTTCCCCGGATCTCTCCTCTCATGCACTCTCTCTTTCTCTTTCTCACTCTCTTTTCCCACACTTCAATACAACATGCATACATTTACTTGCACATAGAAAAAAACCATTCACAGTCACACAAAACTCCAACTTACTTTGCAACTCTCCCATATTCCCATTTAATTCCATCTAGCAACATAGCTGACCTTGGCATCCTCTCATTAAGCCCAACTCCTTCTTTGTCTCTTTGTCCCTTACCCAAATCACAACCAAATCCCACGTAATAATTGACCTTAATTTCTAACAATTTTCATATATCAATGCTGCAAAAGGCAATTAGTATAGAAAGTAGCTCGTCATAACCACCCCATGCCGCAGAACCAAAAAAAATAATACTAGAAAACAAGAGAAAAGAAAGATCTTGCAGCCTTCCTAGCAAAACGTCTGGAGTTATTTTATTGCACAAACGGAAGAACTCCATGACACAAGAAGAGAACATAGAGGAGCAACAGTACTAAAACTGGCTGCAGACTGATCATTCAAATTATTGTGAGGTGGCATAGAGCACGAGAGACTCTCCGAGAACCACAGTATATAAGGGAAAAAACCGAGTAAATATAATAAAGATAGATGGCCGAATTCATAGTCCTAGAGTATAGGCTACCCCAGTGGACTGCAACCATGACCCTCCTTGTATCAGCTGAGCCATAGTAAAGTTTACAGCGACAGTCTGATTGGTGATGACATGATAACCCGTCCAATTAACCCGCTGACTAGTTCCCGCCCCCGCAGGTCCAAAATGCGGCATATAACTTAAAAAATTCCAATAGCTTATTTACCTCGTGCATTGGCATTTCAAATGTTAGCAAGTAACGAATAACAGGTAAAATGCCAAATTCCAATCATGTAAACACTACAATTAAAACCCAGTAGGTATATTCCAAACCTCGAGTATTGAGAAAGAAGAAAAACAATCGGGCTGAAATCAAAATTCCTACAGAGGAGAAGATCTGAAGGAAGAGAGAGGTCGTAAAAGGGAGTGAGAGATAGAGGTCTGATTTGGGGGAAAAAAATAAGAGAGGCATTTTCGATAGTTCACATATAATTTTACATGTATGTGGAATTAAAATTTTCCTTCTCATGAGTTGGGAATTTCAGAAACCATGCCCATATTTTTGGGATAATTTGCTCCTAATAAGTGAACAAGTGATGCGAAATTATACTATTTGCTATATTGGACTTGACTTGTTCACTTTTTCATAAAAAAAAACTCGTAGATGAAAGAAAAATGTTACAAATAGACGTGTATAAAGATGATTGAAAGGAATGTATACAGTGAAAACGAGAGTTAGAAAACCAACTCACATTATACAATTCAACTAATTTGGTAAACATTTTGGTTGACACGTCACACTAGATCGTCATAACTTGAAAATCAAACGCCTATGCGATATAGACCACATGGACTGGACTAGTGCTAGGGTTTCAATTGGTTTAGTTACTGTAATCTAGTCATGAAAACAGATCTAGAGTATCAGTAAAGATGAGCGTAAGCTAATTCGGACACACGAATTGTCAAAAAAAAAAGAAGAAGAAAAAGAGAGGACCACTCAATTATAGGTTAAGTTTGTTGTGCCTAGTAATCCCAAAGAAATACACACGCACACAAATTGAAAACTCAAACCAAGTTTTATGTGGTTTGGCAAATCACTTGTTCAACGGCCGTCTGAGGTTAATTTTGAGGATAGATTAGAAACCTTCAAGACCCCAACCCCTTACAATGTCCAAACCAGTACTGTTTTTGTCGCAGCGGAACTCACGAGAGACTAGTTAGCGTACTAGTACAAACAAAGATAAGTCCCGAATCCTCGAGAGTTCTTGAATCTACAAGAAGAAAGAGATTTAACTGAGAAGTGGAAACCCTAGTAAACCCTAAAAAATAAATATTACGAAAATTAGGGAAACTCCCAAAATTGAAAATTAGAAACAAGTCTAAGACTTTCCCAACTAGAATTAATGAAAACGGAATTACATGCTAAGAGTAATTCGTAATCTAAATATTTCCTAAAATAACAAAATTACTAAATTGGAGGCTTAAACAAAGGAATTTGGCTGAAATCCACCATCAATCACGACTTAGGGTGGTGAATCTTGACCGCAACGCTATTTTACTTCAGCCCACTAAGTTTGGGCCTATTCCGGGCTCGTTGATAAATTGTCAAATTTGACAATTTTAATTAAAAGATGTTTGGGTCTCCAAACCTTTAACCGGTCCAATTAATCATAGAATTGCGTAACCACTTGTTTTACATCAGTTTCCCTGTCAATCTCTCAAATCTCTGTGGTGCTTTTCCTACTCGTACAAGACATTAATTAGTAGGAGGCAGAGAGGGAGGTGCCCATACAAATCAAGTCGTACGTAGCTGGGGCTGTGCATTCAATAGGTGGTTGTCTCATCACATCGGAGTTGGGATGACAATTTCACCCGAAACCGATGAAAATCCGAACCAAACCAATCTTATTTGGGAGGTTTTTTTTCCTATCCATGGGGCGGGTTTGATTTTTGAAATATGATACCCGGTGGGTTTGAATCTGGGTTTGGTATTAGCAAGTTTTCGGCCAAATCCATACCCAACCAAATCCAAACCGATCTATATTGGATATATACATATAATTTTAATTTTTCAATTCATAGCTTTTAGTGATTTTTCATTTCAACTCCCTCCTTATTCCTCTCAAATCCTTTAAAAATCTCAAGAATCTCTATAGAAACTTGAAATCATTATTTGATGGTTGCTAGTTTCCTTCATATGTTCATTAATGGAATGAATATTAATGCGGGTTTGGTGCGGTTTGGATAAAATCCAAATTCATATGATTTGGTAATGGTGCACTAAAAATCGTACCCGTCGGATATAGGTTTGGATTTGGATATAGATAAATACTTTGAGTTTGGGTATGGTAATCGCAAAACCCAGACCAAACCGATCCATATTGCAATCCCTACATCGGAGGAACAATTAACCTGAGCCAATAACCAACAAGATTTATTGTGAATATGACTAACAATAATACAGTTATTAGATGGAAAATGCTAAAAGTAAGCTGTCGTTAGAGTTTAAAAAGTAGATTAGAATGTGTGAAAAATTTATTAATTTGTGTGAACGTCTATACAAAAAGTGTAAAAAATACGCTGAGATATACTCCTTCTGTCCCATTTTGTTTGCTCATTACGAATATCCGTGCCATTCTCAAAAGTTTATATCTTTTTATTTATAATGTTTTTAAAGTTTTTTAAAAATTTGTCTAATAGAACTAATTGAGATCTATCAAATAAGATTCATATTGCATATAAAATACATTATAGATTGAAAACTACAAGAGTTTAAAAAAGACACGCATAATCATAGTGAACAAACAAAATGAGACGGAAGGAATAATAATAACTGACAACACAAAAATCAACCGAGAAAGAGACTTGTGAAAGAAACTAGGAACGACCCAACACTGGAAAACGTCAATACTTCATTTTTTATTTTATTTTATTTTTGTCACAGCGATATATATCAGTGGTTAGTTGTTAGTGGTTAGTAGGGAAAGGGGAGGGGGAAGCCACCACAAGAGTGGGACAGTCGGGAGTTGAACTCTGGCCAAACGCATGGGACAAAGGGTGCTCGACCAACTGAGACACCGCCCACATGCCAACCAAAATTGCACTTTAAAGAAAGGTCATGTACCTCACTCAATAATTCATGTCATTCTCATTCTCGATGAAAGGTCACTAGAAAGGGTTTTCTAGGTATAAGGTCCACCATTTTAATTTCTCTTTATGAAATGGAAAGAAACTTGCACCTTATTTGGTTGGGATTTTGAGAACCCGATTTTAAAGACCCTTGAAAATATTAAATATTTATTCACGAGCCTTAAAAAGTCAAAAATATTAAATGTTTATACTTTCATATAAGTCTAAAACTGCAAATATAATTTTTATTTTGTACATATATAAATATGTTCATACATATACAAAATTATAAAAAAAAACATATTAAAATGTAAGTTTATCATACTTTTAAAGATTTTTACCTGTACAAGTTATATAATTTTCATAATATACAGGTAAAAGTTTATACATTCAATGTTATATTAGGAATTTTATAGGATATATGCAAGAGTCAATTTGAAGTACAATTTTGGGGCTTCGAAAAGTCAATTTAAAGTTCAAGATTGACGCGGACAAGTTTCGGCGATCAACTATATATACAAGTTTTGTACGTTATTAATATTTTATTCTAATGTTTTATTAGGAATCTTTCTGTTTTTGCATAAATTGTCTAGAATATTAGATTCCTAATAAACAGCCAATCAACCTTTAAACAGCAAGGATTATTTAGGTTGATTCTATTTATTTTTCATTATTTTCTTATTCTCCAAGACTTAGATTTAGAGGTTGATTGGCTATTTACATCGACATTTATTCCAAATTTTGCGATAGGTTGGAGTAAGCCACTAATTTTCGATGAAGACCCGTTCATTGAAGAGGAAAATTGTTTATTTACTACCAAAGAATATAATGATTTTACCGATGGATTTCTAGTTGAAGAACAAAAACTTAGAGTCTAAGTAGACAATAATGCAAAAATCCGAGGAATCGCACCTCTACGGTGGTGTCAACTGGCATTAAGGAACACTAGTGAAGATATTATTGGCAATTAATTCATGTCTTCAGACCCCCAACAAAAAGGAAACGGGGGAGGTCTACGCGATGACGTCTCCGATCATCACATTGACACCGACGCGGTTGTGTCGGGTGTCACACAACACGTTACACAACACAAGGTTGCATGCGCAACACCCCCTCATCCCAAAAATAGAATGGACATGTACATAGTCTAGCTATCATTCAAATACACTTATCAACCAAGTCTTTTATTTTCTCATAACCGATAGGTACATAATTTTCTACATATTTTTTTTTGACCGGCAACAAAAATTTATTAAAACTCGACAAAGAGTACATCGACAATAAGCTCAAATTATGAATGACAGTCTAGCTATCATTCATAATTTTCTACATATTTTAGCTACAATATTTCCTTTTTATTTTATGGTTTATGTAAACACGTGTTTTTGAGCTTATTATATCTAGAACACCACACATTTAAAATCCTTATTAAGCAACTGCGACGCGAACATGATCCAAGGTGCAGGGTTTCCCTTCAAGTAGAAGTTCCAAATAATCCTTGAACTTCATCGGCATGTATGCTGCTGGACGGCCGTTTTCACTGTCTACTAGTTTCGGTGCCGGGCCAACCGCCGTGTCGAGTGCCGGTCCATGTGGTACGGCTATGGATATTCTTGTCGCTTTGCTGTTAACAACTGCACGATGAGAAACGCTTTTGTACTTCCCGTTACTCAGTATCTGGTGGAAAAAAAAATTACTAAAATGTATGAGCTGCAAAATAAACGTTTAATAAAAACTCCTCTTTTGAGGGCTGGCCCAGACCCTAGCCCCAATAGGCTTAGGCCTACGGCACTCCAAAAAAGGTTGATTTTTAGGACACTCCAGCATTTTTTAAAAATGGACTAAACTAGGACTCTTTTTTGACCCAAATAAAAAAAGAATTACCCAATACTAGTTACAAAAGGCCCTAAACTGTTATGACCCAATCTAAAAAAAGAACCATACCCTCAAATCAAAGCAGAAATGTATCAGGGAGGGCAGGCCTAGAGACCCCAATTAATTTCTGTGCTCATTACCATGCTTCTTTCATTCATGGTCCAGAGCATCTCACTAATGAGCACGTTCGTATTGTGATTGTTACTGGAGTTTTTTTTTAAAGTGTTGGGGCACAAATTTTAATTTAGGCCTAAGGCACTCCGAACCCCCGGGCCGGCCCTGCTCTTCTCTATATGTTTACCGTCACACTGCGCGTTATGAATAATTTAGAACTATATATACATGATTAATATTGATAAATCGATTTACCTCAAGGTGATCGCCAGTATTAACCAAGAAAGAGTTAGGAAGTGGGTTCACATTAAACCACTTCCCATTGTGCTGAATTTGTAGGCCTCCAATTTCATTCTCAATCAGTAGGGTGAAGAGGCTATGATCAGTATGTGCAGGAATGCCTATTGCTAGTTCTGGCTGCGGACATGGTGGATATAGGTTCGCCGCGAATAGTTGAAACCCGGTATCGAAATTCATTGCCTTCTCTATGTAGGATTCTTCCAATCCGAAGCTCTTCGATATCCCTTTGAGTAATTCTGTTGTCACCTCTCGAGTGCTTTTGCAATACTCTTCTGCAACCTCGCTATACAATTGAAACGTCAAACCATTCAACAGTTAAACTTTTCAGTTTTTCTTTGATTGGACGAGAATAATTTAAAAAAAAAAAAGAAGTGAAAATAAACAAATTGTCCACTTGTCTTTGATTTTCCCTTTTTGTTGTGATTTTTTTAATTACATTTTGACTATATTTTCTTACGCTTTTTAATTTCTATCGTCGAGATGAGTTAAAAATAGAGTTAAGAACTCATATGAATGAGTATTGTACCTAAAACCTTTGGGCTTGTTAGGGAAGTGAAACTGAGGATGCACAATCACCTTCAAGAAATCCCTCCAGAAGAAGAATTTTTCAACCTTAACATCAACCCCTGTTCCAAACCGGATTGGCTGCCAAATGTCTTTCCCTGCAAATTCCATCTTCTCCTCCATTGGCAGATTGAAAAATTCGTTACACCCATCCAGAACGGCCTTCATCAATGTCTCTGACACTCCATGATTCACCAGCTATATATTCCGGAAAAACAAACATAAGTGCATGCGTTCACATACTAATTAAAAGTTACACGGATGTAAAAATAAGCAGATGCAACTAAATTATTGAAAGGTTTGTGGTACGGGAATGGGCACGGACTAATCTGTACTGCTTTAGAATGGATGTATCCGCTATCATCTGATGCATTTACACGTAGAATAACAATAGACTCACTTGCATTGAATAGTTCTTAACACATCCGTGTCCGACTTGTTTTTTTCCGGTTAATAGTCCGTGTCCGACTTTGTTCACATAAATCTGCATATACTGATTTAATTTCTAAAACTACGTACCAAGGTTTTAAATAACGGTTTCGTGGTAAGCAACGGTAATGGTTTGAGTGTAACGATTTCGGTAGTATTGAACGTTACGCAATATAAAATAATTTTAAATTGCTTGAATAACCCGTAACAGCCAAGTATCGGCTGTAACGGCCCCGATCCGTGAATCGGATACAGACTGATACGTAACGGGAACCGGTCAATATGCATTCGATTTTCCCCTCTCAGCGGTATACCGGGGTGTAATGGTACCGGGGAGGCCAAAAACCATTACGTAACGACTGATATTTAAAATCATGCTACGTACCGAACTATAGTTGGCTTATTTGGTTACCCCTGTACATTATCTAGGCTCTGAAGAGGTGAAATCTTGTGTCAAAAATAAGAATTGATTATTAGTTCACTACGTGAGTCTGTCCTTGATTTTTTTTTTTTTTTGATCGGCAACAAAAAAATTTATTGAAGAATCTCGACAAAGGGTACATCGAGAAGGAGAACAGATCCAACCAAAAGTTGGAACATCCACAGGGCAAAGCCCGTACATCCAAAGGCCT